>PNEQ01108327.1:0-11739 GCA_003012365.1 Medauroidea extradentata
GTTAAGTACTGCTTACCAATCTGTACTTGTGAGACCAAAATTGATATAGTCTTGGCAATCTGTTTGGGAAACTAATGCTGACATTTTATTCCTCCGTTGTTATTATAAATAAATGGTTTGCAGGTTATGTTATTTACCAGTTTATTTGAAAGGTAGTACTGTGAAATAAGATCATGATGTCATCAAAGTACTGTATGTAACAAATAAAAGTTATGTTCTGAAAAAAAAATGTATGCTATCATTTGTTCCCATATTTAAAATAGCGTGAGTACTTTTTTAAATCTACACAGTAGCTACTAAAAACACTTTACATGGATTTCAGGAAAAACTGAAACATTTGTATCACTGGGAAAATAATTAAGATGCACTCCTGTTTAAATTGATTATTTTATTTTGTAAGCTAGAAGTTCAAGAACTAAAGCAGAGCATTCTTTGATAACTGAGCAAGGGATATCATCTAGTCCTGTTTATTTTATTTTTTTTTTACTTTAACTTCTTACAAATCTTTTGGTTTCATATAAATTAACACAATGCAAAAGACAGTTTCTGAAGGAGAGTTCAATTTTTTTACGTAAGTTTATATGGTGTGGTATTTGTGCACATATGTAACTATTCACCAATATTGAAAACATAACTTGTTTGCTTTATCCATGTCAGTGTCTCAGGTAGCACCATTTTGTGATGCTAATTCTAAATTATAGATTTTGGAGGAAGAGTATTCTACAGCCTGACTTAGATGTTACACCTGGGCAGCAAAATACTATATCTCAAAGTCACATGCAATGATTTTTTAATAAATTGTTGGTGTCCAGACCACTGTCGTAGAGGAACAGGTCTGGACACTCGCCTATCTAACAATGTATTTTGCTTGACCCCTTTGTTGTTTGGCTGCAGTTCGTCAAGATTGTACTGTCCTCTAAAAGTTATTGTTGGATGTCATGATAGTGTTTTTAAAATTATATTTACTGTGGACAAGATGGTCTTTGAAAGTTTTATGTTCAATTTGTCGCGAACCACATATACAGTATAATCATTAATTATATGCAGTAGAATGGTACTTTTCAAAGGCTTGGTGTCGCAGATAATTCACCTCGAACACAATATAGTACCATGTTAAATTGTAAATGTTTATAGATATACTATTTAAATTTAAAAAATTGTTAAACAAAAATTCTACTTCTTATTAGTTGTAAGCACATAATGTTTAATTATATTCAAAAGTGTCTGTAATTTAAGTGGTTAAGTGTAAGAAAAGGTAAAATGCCTTAACTTCGCCACATTATTAATAAAAATGTTTTATTATATTATTATTATTATATTATTGTACTATACTAGTAGTACGTAGGAACAATTTGGACTCCCAAGGAGACCCCCATACATCTTTCTAAATTACAACAAAACAAATACGGGTGTATTTCACGTATATAATATAAGTTTTCATTCCAACAGCCGTACAAAACAATGACATTAACAAGTTATTGAAAAATACAATTGTTCAAGTCTGCCCATAAGGCTATTACAATATGTGAGCACCAAACATTACACGTTGAGTGGGGCATGCCATGTTCGTCTCAGTCCCTTGGACTCCACGGCGGTGCTCTTTACCAAAATGGTAAGGAATAACCAGAAGTGAACACGCAAATTACAGCTCAGAAGGAGCAAATGACTTAAAAAGAGACTAACATTAACAAAATTCAATAGCCAACGTATGAAACACACGAGCGTCGAAAGGGCCGAGAGACGAAGCGCATCAGAGGAACAACTAGCAGTTACTGATCAACACCTGAGAGCGAGCAGGCCAGGCTTACCAAAGGGAGTAGGGGAAGTAGAGGGGAAGACGGCGGAGTCAAGGAAGAGGCACAAACATCACCAAAGCTATCAGAGGATAGCCGAAGTACAGGGCAGCGGCGAGAAAGTTAAAATCACACCGGACTGAGTCAAAGTTCTGGCAGAGTACACACACAGCGTAGCACTAGCACAAAGTTATTAACCTCAGTAAATGGTGCACTATTGGTAGATACTAGTTCCTAGAAGTCTTCCCAATTTGTATATGGGGAAAAAACCCACAACACTATCATGTAACGTGAAGTTGGAATTACATCTCTTTCTGTCTTTGTTAATTATTTGCTGCTACATATTCATGGCACTCGAAGTTTAATTTTAATTGAAACCATGGTTGTTGAGCAGGTACAAGCAGATGGTTCTCACCATGGTAATGCAGGTTCAATATACAGTACACACTGCCAGTAATTTTATGTGCGAGTGTTGTTTAGAGACTATTGGTGCAGGTTGAAGTTTTCTTCGGGATCTACTTTTCCCCCATCCTTGTTCTCCTGACACTGCTCCATGTTCACTTTATCCTTAACAGTTAGGAAAAATGCAGATGAGTTACCCAAATTCTCAATTCATGTTTAATTTTTAAAATAAAGTTTTTTAACATTATTTGTGTATGTCTATTTTGTGCAATTTATGTTTTTAGTGTCTAAAAGTATTGATGGAAGAATCCCATGTGCATACAACTTATCCAAATACACAAATTCCCTTTATAAAAGCAATTTTTATTCTTCAAACAACCTAGAAACAAGTTTTTTATTTCATACAAGATAAATAAATGTAACAAAAAGAATTCAGAATGTTGCAGATGTAGACAGCATTGCCTTAATATAATGCAGAACTATTGTAATGCTCTGGTAAATAACTGGAGCTTGGCTATTAAGTCGCCCGCCTGGTGACTGTCTGTGAGAGTGAGGCACGACTCCAAGGGTGATTCTGGTGCTGTATCATCTCTACCGCACAACTCTGAAACGGCGCGCAGTGGTGTGGTAAAACCATTGCCTGGCCGACACGACGATGACCCCATCTTTATAATGGAGTAAAGTTTTAAGTAAAATTCAAAACACCTCTCTTTTGTAGTACCACACGAATATCACGAGTAGTTGTTCAGTAATAATAAAGGGGCTCCGAAATTATCTAATGTGGTGTTTTTAGAACTACTATTTCAAGATGGTTTGAAGTGTTTGTTCTTTTCATAAATGCACACATTAGAAACACGTTGAGAAGTTTCTTAGAAAAAAATGTTCTGCTAGAGCGCTGCGACGCTGTTCACATGGCTGGCGGCCACCTACCGCATGCTTCAAACGTGTTGCAGTGTGTTCATAAGGTTTATTCTATGAAACAATTGTATGTGTGCACGTTGTGCCAACATATACAAAAAGAAAACACTTCAGGCAAGGTCAGAACCTCATTGTTACACCATTAAGATAATTAAAAACCACTGTTTCTAAGCCCTCCAATTTGGCTAAAAATTGTCTTTTCAGACTGCCATACCTCAAAATGTTTAGGCAGTGCAGCATTTGATGCAAATGTTAAGGTTGCCCTCATGTCTCAGTCATTTCTGATCCTCTGACGTGCAGTTAGGCAATGGCCTTAAGTGTGCTAGTTCTTTAGAAAAATGTTGCTTAATTGTTTCCAGAATTAATCCCATAATTGCTTATTATAATGTAGGCAGGTAGTGTCAAGTCAGATGAAAATGATGAGTTGAGGTAATGTGTGTGTGTAAATGTGCAACTCTAAAATGTTATTCCAACTTTCAATAAAGTCAATAACATAGTAAAACTACAAAATGTTTTAAGATGTTCCACTCACAGAATCTATGTGTATGAATTATTAACAAGGGTTTACAATGCTCTCTTGAAGAGTAGGGAGATATGTTTTTTGATAATATCCTATAGGTAGCAATTAAATTTAATTCAGCTTTAAGAGGGCGTGGTACATAATTAAACGCTAAAGTCATTAATCTATAATTGTAGGTTTTTGAAGCCAAATTGCAAAAATTAAGCTATAGCAATCCTAGACAATAGTTTCAGCAAACGTTTTAAACAAAATTTTTTCCAGTGTTACGAACTTCTGAGGCACAATCTGTGACGCCGGAACCTCGTGCATATAACTGCGGCGCAAGAAATTAGTAATTCTGGATAAATATTTACTCATGAAGTTGGCAAATACAATTATCTAGGATTGTCGTTGATTATTTTATCCATATTGGCTTAGAAAACACTGTAGAAATCAATTGATGTTTTCAGCGTTTATTTATCTATCACTTACTCTTAACTAACAACACCTAGCAAAAAGACCAGAGTAAGACATTTTTATACAATATATATATTTCCTATCTGGGACAACACCACCAATATGATTTCAAAGTAGATTAAATCTGGAAAACTGGTATGAGATAAATGGTAAGTAACCCAAAAACCTACAGATTTTTGACACTTTCTTGTTTCCGCTAGTGTTACATTCAACAGTTTCTCCCACACTAGCGGGGCAGCAGTTGGCTGAGAGGTCAGACCTCTCACCTCCCACCAAGGCGATCCAAGTTCGATTCCCGGCGGGGTCGGTCCCCGGATTTTTGCATGTGGGAACCGTGCCGAACAATGTCGCTGGTCAGCCGGTTTTCTCTGGGATCTCCCGTTTCCCCCGCCAATTCATTCCAGCGCTGCTCCATGCTCACATCGTATCACCCCTCACCATCGCTCAAGACCTCTATGCTGAGTGCTGACCAAAATCACTTCATTCACTCCCACACTAGCCTTGTTTCATTGTCATTAGCTCTTGCAACCTCCAGCTGGGCTTACCTAGGCATTTCATTTTCGTAGGTCTATGTGGATATGTGTACAATAATTGACAAGCAATTGTGTGGAATGAAATTGTGGCATTATTTAAGTAGACTAATATAGCCTTAAAGCCTTGTGGAGGGGTTAATGATGTGCATAATGGATCAGCACGAGAATGCAGGGGCATGGAAAAAGAGAGATCCCTGACAAAACTGCTAACTACTGACATAGTTCTGCAGCATTTATATATATATATATATGTATATGGAAATCTGAGGTTACTCCACCGGGGATCATTCCGTCTCGGACTGCCTTGGTGCATGTGATTAACCACTTAATTGGTACAACCCGTGAAACTAAAAATGTTGCTGTTATGAAAGCCTTAAAAATTTCCAAACTTGTCAGACTACATATCAATAACACTGTATAACTTATTATTGTAATTACTTTCAATCTTAGTCATACAGGGTTTCAATGTCAGAAATAGCAAACACACTCCTAGTAGAGGTGATATTTCAGGTTTTTCTTGGAGGGGAGGAGGGGGCAAGATTTTTTTTTTGACAGTGACCTTGTTGCATCTTTTTTTTTTTATTTTACTAAGCATGTATAGATTAGAAACTTGAATAATAAAATTTACTTTTATGTGCTTAAGTTAGCATTATTTAAATTACAAAATACAAAAAATATATTTTATAAAATTCTAAATCCAGAGAGGGGGCCTTTAACCTCCCCCCTAAATGACGCCCCTGACTTCTAGTGCAGAAAGACTTGCGATAGTAGGCAATCATCAGCTGCAGAAACAAAATGAACTGACCTATAGCCAGTTAATATGTAGGCAAACTATTAAATAATTTGTTCATTGATACATAAAAAGTTGACAGCTAATTGTATGTCATAAAATTGTGTGTGATGCTTAACTTGTGTAGCCTATATATACATTTTGTGAAAATGCAGCAGTTTAGGGTTGCATTTCTTTTAAGACAGATTTTTCACTTGCCTGCCTGCCACAGGGGACCAAAAAAATTATTAATCAGTCTGTTCTTCTTCGACATTTAGTTGGTAAGTCGTACATACGATGCGGGAAAGTAGGTCGGAGAAATTTCCGCATATCAACGAACACTTTATCGACAGACGTTGATGACTATTTGCAGGTTAATCCTCTGGGAGTACATTGGTTCGCTCGCACAGTAATGACATCGCACAGCTGTATTCTAACAAGTTTCAATAGCTAATTATGTACGGCTAATATAGGTACCAAACTGTGTGATGTTAATTTTAAAGGTCTACCATGAGCACAGTGTATCGGTAGATTGATTAATTTACATGCTGTAACAGAAATTTATACTAAGAATAAAATTTTAGAAAACACAAATTTACAAACGTTTTATGTGCAGGGTTATACAGTAAAGCTGAATCGCGATTCACGGGCACGACACTCAACAGACACCTGTACAAGTGAAGTGAGTACAAGATGAAAACAAAATTTTACTGTTCCAAGTCGGCACCGAGGTTAATTTAATTTCACAGTAATTCTTACGTTATACTGCGTTTATATTGCACATGTTATACGGTGACATCGTTTATTACGAATAGTTCGACATAAATAACGCACTATCAGTTATCTTCCTCCATAAGACACAATACACAACAAATACGAACGTGCCCCCTTAGCTGTCAAAATAAGTGTCTGTCTCACTCGCACAATGAGTAGTTACAGAGTTTGCCGCCGACAGCAATAAATAGCGCTGAAAGCATAGGAGCAAGCAGTCTATGTATTTCTAGGGCCGCCTTCCGTTTTTCACTGATATCACTGACAGTTCGCCAGTGTCCGTGAACAATAACGGAACAGCATCAGTAATCAGCAAAATATTTTCACTGTCAGTAAAGAGATAATATCGGAATATTAAATCAGTAAACATTACTGCAATTTACGTTGCCTAGCAACCACATCTCTGGCATATCTGTGATTTCATTCTTGCGGTAAACTGTCATGTTTATTTTGTTCGTTGTATACATTGTATTTACTTTAATAATAAAGTTGGTATATTTTTAGCATATTGATACATTTAGCACGACTTACGACTGATGCTGTTTTCTTCGTTTTTTCACGACGCAGCATATACATTGTGTGTATTTAAGGTTTGGGAAGCTGTATCCATTATTTTTAAATGTATAAACAAGGTACGATTCTACCTCTAAACGTTATTTAGTCTTTGCAAACTGCACGACGAATGCTTCTGTAACTATAAACAGACGTTAAATAAACGTATATAAATTAATAAATACCCTCTTTGGCCCTTATATATTAAAAAAGACTCGTCCTATAGTTAGATAACTTCAACTTTTGGATTTCCGCCAAAAAATATTTGTTTACTGACAACACTGATGCTCTGAAGCTCCAGTAAAATCGGTAATCTCAGTAAACGGATGTAGCCTCGCACAGGGTATCGTCATCACCCGACCATCAGTGACTATCAGTGCCGTCAGCAATTTCGGAACTATAGCTGACATTACTGAAAACACTGGCCAGTGAAATCAGTGAATAACGGAAGGCGGCCTAGGTCGTTGATTTGAGCGAATAGCCATTGGCTCATAATATCTAATTTCAGTATGAACGGTTTAGTTTCGACAAGTGTGTGGTTTTCTTGAGTGTATGTTCTCGTGACAAAAGGATTTTGAATAAGTGAAGAAATTTTGATCAGTACTTAACAACTAGGTATTTTGTGCTTGTGATGGATGACATGATATCAGTCATGGAGATCATTGAAGGCTAGGACCACCCGTTAGCTAACCTCTAGTTTCATCTATGCTACCACAGCAGGTATGGTGCCATCGGACACATGTGCAGTTAATGCTACAAGATGCAATCAGAACAACAGGTAAGCCACAGATGCCACACAAAATCACTGCTACCACCCTGGCATCCACAGTACTCCTGCGAAAACCGCTACTTCCCGCCGCAGGCTACGACCTATGGCACTCCTGCACGTACGTATCCGTGATGTGGATTGAAGCGAGAGATAGAGGCATGGGCTGCTCCAGGCGTAGCCACATGCCTGTGTGCCCTACGCTTACCACCTAAATCAGAGTACAGTGCCCACCAGGGTAAGAGGGACATCCCAGACAGCATGCAAGCTTGCTGCAAGCCTGCATTTCACTTGCCTTAGGCTCGCAAAAGCAAGCTTGCTTTGCAAACTTGCAGCAAGCTTGTTTATTCCGGAAACTGGTATAGGTCTTCCGTAATAACTTTACAAAGTTGGGTTACATTATTTTAAATTGTGTAAATGTTGTGCTTATTTATTTCGTGCAGTGTTCCTGCTAGTTTTTGGGATTCAGGAAAACTTTGCTACTCAGGTATCATATAAATGCTTGTAAGCTTGTCATGTCAGGCTTACTGCAAGCTTGTTCTGTGGTAACTGGGAAGCTTGATTCAAGCTTGCACACTTGTCACGACAAGCTTGCTGCAAGCTTGCTTTGCTGTATGGGGTGTTTGACGGCTTAGTGTGTTTCCACCCGGGACAGTGCACTGTGCCATGTGTAATGTGCACCATGCATAACCACAAGGGATGCTTATCGGCCGCCAAGGCGATACGTGCATATGGAGAGGCATCTAAGTTGCTGCAGGCACAGGGCGGCCTTCCGCTCGAGCCACAAGGGGACGAACCGCTAGCCACGTTTGTGTCGCGCAAGCACCATGTGTTGTGAAAGTAACAACCACGTCTCAGGCGCGACAAGTGTTCACGGCAATCACAGAGTCTGTGCCCCCAGAGTTCCATTCGGTGCTCGTCCCGCCGTTGCCATACGATCCCGATGAGTTCACCAGGGCCGCAGTGCTGTTCAACAGGGACATGCTGCATATATCACCGCACTAATGGGGGCGGCACAGCTTGCAATCCCGTGACAAGTCCTCAACCACCAGCACCAGGGCCCCAGACAGCCAGCTCCGAGCAACAGAGCCGAACCACGGGTATGCGAGTAACGCAAAAAAGGTTTACGTTCCTAAAGTAAACAGACTGTCACACCCACTGGACTACAATCAGTCACCTCGGTGTCCATGCCGATACTGTCCAGGTCGCCAGTTGCTCTAGCACAAGGACTGTCCCAATGTGCCTGCTGAGACCAGGCAAGGTGGCAACACTATACCATCCCGGTCAATAAATGGGAGAGTGGGGTAACGGGGCCAGACGCCACCGCTTTATCAGAGGTCAATGAAATTAACCGGACACCACAATACGCCCTGCTTCAGCAAATTCATAGAAAGTATCATCCATCATTAAGATCCTAGTCAGTGTAAACAATCTCTGTTGTTACGTGCTTGTAGACACTGCATCTTCACATGGTTCCATCCAACCGAAATTTGTACACCTCAGAGAAATGATGGCAGTCAAACAACCTATTCGACTCGCGGCCGAAGGTACAAACTGCCAAGCGATAGGCCAGACTACCATTGTGATTGTCGCTAACAACATACTGTATCACAGCTGTTACGAAGCACAGGATCGATCTGACAACTCCAAAACTCATATACACACCCGTTAGAGGCTACCTGCCCCACTTGGCAAAAGTTATTACAGAACAAATTAAGGAGAACCTTGCGGATGGAATGATCGAGTCGACGAATAGCCGTTTTAACTCTCAGATAACCCGTACGCCCAAGAAAGACAGCACGTTGTGTTTCTGTTTTGTCCTGAGACACGTGAACCAGGCGACGGAAAATGCAGCACTGCCATGCCATACATCAGTGTAAATAACGCCCTGACCGCCATTGGCCGAGCCGAAGTGTTTTCATCCCTAAACTTGCGAAGTGGTTACTGGCAAGTGCCGGTGCGGCAGAACGACCGGGAGAAAATATCCTTCACGGCACTTGACAGCAGTCAGTACCAATTCTGTGCCATGCCAATCTATGTGAAGGGAGCACCCGCCACGTTCCAAACATTGATAGTACAGATGCTAAACAAACTCGCAGGGGAATTAACACTAGCTTAACTTGACGATTAATTGATATGGTGTAACATGTGGGAAGAACATCTGATCCACCTGTCGCTGTTGCTTGAGAGGCTGGCCATCTATGGGCTGACCTGCGCTGTACCCAAGTACCACATAGGGCGCGAACATTGAGTTTCTAGGCCATATGGTCAGCTAGAGGGGAATCGTACCCAATGCCGAACATCTGCGACTTGTAGAGGAGTGGCAGCAGCCATCCACGCGCAAGCAGCCGCAGAAATTTTTTGGCCTCATAAACTGGTTCCGCGAGCATATAAAAGATTTTGCTACCAAACTGTGCCACTGACTGCACTACTCTCACCCCAGAGACGGTACCAATCGACCCCGGTGGCGGACAAGGCATTCCTCGATGTCAAGATGGCGTTTACACAGTGCGAGACTAGCCCATTACGACAGTCAGCACCCACTGTATCTCCAAACCAATGCCAGTTACGAGTTGATCGGCGTGGTGCTGTACCAGTGCGGCGAGAAGGGGGAGCAGCACCACATTATAGATTATGCGAACGCCAAGTTCGGACCCACGGATCGGTGGTACCACATTAACGAGCAAGAGTGTTTGACAGTCGTCTGGGCAGTCAAACATTACAGAGCATACTTGGAATATCAGAGATTTATATTGTTTACAGACAACAGATGACATGTGTGGCTACTCTTTTCATGAGTTACGTAGCAAACTTGCCCGATGGTCCAAAATGCTACAAGGATACGACTTCGAAGTCGAACATGTCACAGGGAATGACAACCAGCTGGCTGACACGCTGTGACGTGCGCAGTGCGCTGACATCGTACGCTAAGAGACCAAATGGAAAGATATTCTACCACCAGGACCGGACGGAGCGGACGCGCAGATGTACCAGCTGACTGCGGAACAATGTAGTACCAATTTTAACAAGGAATACGAGCAAGTGGTGGCAGCGCAACGAGACTGTGCCACGTGGCAAGAGAAACGTGTGAAGTGTGACAAAGGAATGGTGTGCCACTGGCGCTTAGTAGATGGCCGAGTAGAGACTCGTTCCCCTCAACAGGAAGGGCCCTGGAAGTTGTATGTGTCCCTTGAGGAATGATAGAACGTGCTCTGCAATGCCCATGATGGACATTTCGCCGGACACCTCGGAGCGTAATGATTTACCCGGTATCATCAAACCTTCCGCTAAAACCGTATTGTTTGCAGACGATACTTGCACATTAATAAAAAATAAAAACATAACTACCCTTAATCAATTGACAAATGACTCCATAAATGCCTTATTTAATTGGTTTACATCAAACAAACTTTCAATTAATATAGATAAAACCACTTTCATAAATTATTCTTCTCGTACATCTAATATAAATTTGAACAAATTCTCAATCAATAACAAAGAAATAAAACATGTAAACAACACAAAATTTCTTGGCATAACTATGGATGAGCATTTAAATTGGAAGAAACACATTCAAACTTTAACACCTAAATTAAATTCTGCTATTTACACAATCCGTTATATGTGCACTTTTATGGATCAAAAGGTATTATTGACAATATATTATGCTGTTTTCTATCCACTGATCTCCTATGGT
This sequence comes from Medauroidea extradentata, assembly GCA_003012365.1. NCBI lineage: Eukaryota > Metazoa > Arthropoda > Insecta > Phasmatodea > Phasmatidae > Medauroidea > Medauroidea extradentata. The sequence continues at coordinate 11,178 of PNEQ01108327.1, forward strand.
GTAATTTTTTGGGGCAACTCAGTTGATGCAAAAAAAAGCTGTCAGAATCATGTTTCATAAAAAGAAGAGAGATTCATGCAAAGAGATTTTCAAGATAAATAAATTATTAACGTTACCAGGTTTATATATTTATTCTTTATTAATTTTTGTAAAAAATAATTGGATTAGCTTTAAAAAAGCTACTAAGTTAATTTGGAATTATACAATCATAATACTAGAAATTGTAGTAATATGCATTATCCGGTTTCTAATTTAACCGTTTATCAAAAAAATTTAAACTATATGTCAATAAAAATTTTCAATAAGTTGCCTTCTGATATTAAAAATGCATATAGTGTGTGTCCGATAAATATAGAAAATAATTTTAAAAAATTTTTAATAGAAAAGAACTATTATTCTGTCAATGAGTACTTGAATGACTGATTATGTTATCATGTGTTTGTCTCGATTTTATCCATGTTTAACTATTATTCTCATTGTCATATGACTTACTCTTTGTTAATTTGATTATAATTGTAATATGTGTATGTATACAGTTGACAACACCTACATCCCCGAGTAG
>PNEQ01108328.1:0-11739 GCA_003012365.1 Medauroidea extradentata
CTCTTGGTCCCTGGGAGGTCGGTAGCGGGCTTGCTTGGCTTTGTAGACCTCACAGTCTACATGGAAATGTCTTGCAGGGCAATACCAGCATTTTGGTAGTGTTGGTCCAGGCGCTGGTTTGGATTTCTCGGGGTTGGGCCTTGGGTTCGGAGCTCTGGGCGGTGGTTCTGCACTGCTGGTAGGTCTTGGCCCTGGTCGGCCAAGCTCTAAAGCTTTGGTCCTCTCGATTAAATCTTCCAAGGTGGGGGGCCGAGGGTTCCTCAGGAATGACCTCAGCGTAGGTTGAAGCATCTCTATGATGATGGAGACACAAGCTACTTCTCCTCCTTCGGGATGTACACGGTCGTACATTTGGGCCTTCTTGCGGATGAACACCTCCGCATCTTCGTCGGCTCGCTGGTGGATGCTGTAGAGGTCACGGGTCAGCCGATTCATCACCTCTGTGCCTGTGAATCGGGCTGTCAATCTGTCCTTGAGCTGGGTCCAGGTGGCAACATACTCGCCGTACTTGTCCCACCAGGTAAGTGCAGGGCCTTGTAGCTGGAGGCAAACTCGCTGTACCCAGTGCTTCTGAGGGATGTGGTTCTGGCGTAGTTCCTCCTCACACTCTTGTAGGAAGGAGACTGGATTCTCGTGAGGTTTGCCAGAGAACTGTGGCAATAGGAGGCGCTCCAGGTTGCCTCTTTCTGGTGTTGCTTCTGCTAGCCTGGTCTCTGGTTGGGGCTCTGTCGCTGTCATCTTACATACACGACAGCGAAATGAGAGCCCTTGGAAGTCTCGGGGTTCGTCCGGCCATCCTAGGCAGGCATAGTGGTAGACCAAGGGGCAGGTGATGCAATGTATTTGGTAGTTGCCTGCGCCGAGGCAATATTGGTTGGGCGCACTGGAGCTGTTTCCGCTTGCAGTTGGCACATCGGTACTCCTGGCCTTCTGTATTCTTCGGGGTGTCGTCCCACCCTAAACAGGTATGGTGATACTCTTGGGCGCAGTGTGCGCAGGCGATGAGGTAAGTTCCTCTGTGGGTGCATGTGCTGAGGGTGCATGGAGGCGCTGGTGTATCGTTCGTCTCCTCTTTGTCCATTTTGGGGTTTCTGGGCGCCACAAAGTTTTCATTTCTCTGGAGATGACTTTAAACTCGGATGGGCTTCTCAGGGGTGGCTTTCACTGGTAACTCCTCCTGCTTGAAGTCCCTGCTTCGATCTTGGCCCCACGTTGGGCGCCACAAGAGAAAAATTTGTCGCCACTCTGCTGGCAAAGGGGGTTGATTTTAGGTTTCCTTCAGGGTGCAATGAGGTGTGAGCACGAGAGTTCCCTGAAGGGGAGGGGAGGCTGCTAAATGTCCCAAGGAGAGTGGTTTCCCGGGCAGTCGACACGACACAGTCTCTCAGTAGAGCGGGAAAATTCTCACTTTTTATAAAGGGGGTAGGCGTGTTGACCACTCACCATTTCTAGAAGAGTTCCCTCAGGCGAGATAGTAATAACTAGGCACTCAATATCAGACATTGGTATCTCGGAATGAAACTATGAAATACGTTTTTTGAACTATATATTGTTATATCTTGACACACTTTTATATTCACTGACTGTACACACAAGTTACTACATTCGGTTTCTCATACATTACTGGTTTACACACTTCACAATACTTGACTGCGTGATCGTTTATGCACGGAGCCCCGGAACTTCTCACGGACTTGGCTCTACTTCCGCCTCCGGCGGTCACAGATATACACCTCGTGGCGACTCGCGGTAGGGTGCGTTCCCTAATACTGCCCGCGTGGCTAGGGCGCATCTCCTTCGAACAGTGCTTTCGGCACAAGAGTAGGTAGGACCAGGTTTCCGCTTACTTCTCAGTAAGCAACCTGTATAGAGGATGGGTAGAGGGGTTTCCGCTTACTTCTCAGTAAGCAACCCACGGAAGATAGGTAATGGTGAACAGGTAGGAGGGCGGGTTCCCGCTTACTTCTCAGTAAGCAACTCTGAGGTAAAGTGGACGTCGGGTTTCCGCTTACTTCTCAGTAAGCAACCCTTTCGAGGTACGGGGATGGTGCCTAGGCTTGCTCGGGAGGAGGCCCAAGCCCTAGACTGACGATTTGGCTAGGCGAGCGTCCGCCTTATATACCCCTGAGGGGGGCTTAAAGTCCCGTTAGTGGGTGGTGAAAATGGCCGCCGCTGGAGATGAGGCCGTCTGCTAGCTAGCAGGCGCACCACTCCAACACCCACAAATCTCCCACACTCTGCAAAAAAATACGTGACTCTAGTTAAACGTTCCCGCAGGGCCGTGGAAATGTCAGTGTTGCCAAAAAAAGAAAGAAACAAAACACTAAATAAATACACAGACTTAATAATATTACGTTTACAATAATTACATACACACTTTCTCTCTTGAAAGTTCGTATTTTGCCGCCTGGCATTATGTGTATTGCGTCCATCTGTTTGTTTACATTGGTTATGGCGGGCGTGAATATATACATACAAAACGGTAAATATAACATCTCTAAACCTTTAGTTTTATGTTTTACGGCAACACGGCTCACAATACTGGATTTAGATGACCCTTTGGGTGAAAATAAGGTAGGCCTAACTCTTACATATTACTAATATTACGGGGCCGATTGTAAAATATCTCTAAGCACCTTTCAGGGTGCGTCAACTTATATGCAGTACTGACTAGTGATTTTTTTCAAAGGTTGAATCTGTAGTGCTCACTTAATCCAGAAATGACCTATAAGGAACTGTTCCTGCCTTCTCACAGGTGCATTTGCGCACACACACGTGCACACACAAGAGTCCGAGGAACTTCAGTAGACTGACCATAAAGTCTGAAAAATCCAGACAGTTTTTTGCTATTTTGTTTGACAGTAATCCTTCATTTTGGTTATGATGACCTTGCAGTGGACAGTACAGTAGTCCTTTTTATAATTTGCATTTACGTACACTATAGTATGTATGTATTTTTATACCAGACAATACTGGCTTCTATTTTTTCTTTATTATAGTGTGTTCATTTCTTTTGTTTTACTGTAGGTTTTCTGTGTCACTGCGTCATTTACTTACAGTTACGTATGTTCATTAAAGTGGTTTAGTTTTTCAGCTTGTGGGAATGTTAACATTGTGTGTACTTGTGTTGTACTGGAGTTGTGTCTATGCTGCACCAGGGTGGAGTACGTGGACTGCCTGGGCCGGACGAGAACATGCTTGCGTGAGGACCTAGCCTTTGTGAAGGAGAAAGATGCGAAGCTGGCAGAGACCCTCAGCAAAGTGCAGGAAGAGCCGGTGGATAGCGCCTTGCAGGAGCAGGTGGAACCACCACCGCCACAGCCGGAGCTGGTGTCTGCGGCGGCCGTCAAGCGAGAGCAGTTGCGTCAGAAATGGGAGGAGCAGGAGTTGAGGCTGCGCGACAAGACGGACGTTCACTACCAAGATGTGCTCTTCGACGGTGAGTACAGCAGTCCCCATCTCAGGGTTGCCGCCATCCTTACAGAGCGTATTTCCCATATCAGCTCATATTATTCTCTCCTTAACCAGGTCAAAGATACACACTCTTTTAATCTCAAAATCAACAGAGTACTGCAAGGGTTGTATTATTATCTTGTACCACAGCTGGATTGTACTTACGGTTGAGAATTCCTCATTAACATAAAAAATTTACCTGCCTGCTGTTCCAAAACTATAAAATTTGTATTCACTGAAGAGTATGCAGTAAAGTTCTTTGTTTTGCTGTAATTAAGAATAAAGTGCTTCAAAATGTTGGTGCAACTTCATCATTGGAAGCCTTGCTACAGTAATTGCCTGTCCGTACTATTTTTGTCTGTTGAGGGTAGGCAGAAAGGTGTTAAAACGGAAACCTGTAGTAAAGTATATGTGTTATTTTCTAACATTGCTGTTGCTCTATTTATTCAGTGTAAATACTTTTTATTTCCGTTAGTTATGTAACAGACAGAGGTGCAAGTACTTACAGTTGATACTTGTAAATAGGTACACACACGCGAAAGGATGACACACATTTTTCCGTGGAAGCACAGTTGCGACGTTTCGCCAGTAAGAAACTGGCTTCCTTGGGCTGCAAGACATCATTTTTGAAAGTTAATTGTTGCATACTCGTCTGCATATGTTAGTTTTTTCATATCTCCTAATTTCACATTTTCAACAAGCATATGTAGTAACCTAATTCTTTTTGTTGCCTACATGAAGGAAAAGAATATTTTATGTTGAGTAAGAATGCCTATACCACTTCTGTGCGCTTAGAGAACTGCAGGTCATGCATGTATAAAAGGAAATCTTCTACAATTCACCTAGCTTTCATCAGAACTCGATACACAACACAAAAGAGTTTCTTAAGATTGGAAAGAGCATTAAGGTTTTATGACAATGTACTGCAGTTATGACAGAAATCACTATGTCAAATGTATGAATGATAACAAAATATTAAATTCAGCTAAGAATCAAACTTTGATTTTATATGATAAGAAAATTGCCCAAAATCACTGCTATGCTTGAGCTTGGTTATCGCTGTGTTTTACCGTCACATCTGCCAGTCTATTAAAAATTTTAGCTACTGCTTGGATTGGTGAAAATTTTTATGGCATTGGCTACAGCCCTGAATGGTGAGAACATATTTTGCACATGAGGCTATTTGGATCACTTACACTTTATGTTGTTAGTCATTCTTGCAAAGTCTTACAATATGAAAATAATTTTGCAAACTGGAAAAGTAAAAATGTACGTAGTTACCTATTTTATTTAAGTATTGCAGAATTGAATGGAAAACATTACAAATGAAGATGAAGCAATACAGGCATTTGTTTTGTCAAGAAAAAAAATTTTGATTTAGTTCATTTCCGTCTCTCTGAGCCAGGAAAATAACCAATTTACACAGAAGCACACCAAGACTTCAGGACCTGCCTGAAAGTCTTTGTCTGTTTTTTGATTTTCTGTTATTACTGTAGTTCCTGTTTTTTACTGTTGGCCCTTAAAATGTAACCATAAACCAGAGCTGAATATGTGGTGATCCAAATTTGTTTGATTTTGTTGGACAAAGTTGGTATTGCAAGTATTTAGTGAACTACGTAGAAAGTTCGTCCCCACCTCTATTTACTTTCCTGTTTTATTTGTAAAGATGGTATTAGGAAACAATTTTACATGTCAGGCTTCATGCAAGTTATTTCACCTTATTCGTTAAATAAATTTCATTTACCAATAGTTTGAGTAGTTAAAAACATTCTGCAAAAAAACTTTAATGCTGATAGATACAAGGCTAAACTACCATCAACAAATTCAAAAAAATGAATGCAAGGCACAAGTATGTAGCCTAACATACTTTTTCAGTATTTAAAGTAAAACAACTCTTAAGTAAATACATAATTTTTCACAAAATTATTTTCTTTTTAAGAAAACCATATAGTAATCTATACTATGTACAATATAATATTGTTGATTTGGAATGTGACTGGTAAGTCATGGTATTGTTCCCAGAGTGTAGTAATTTAACTACATACAAAATACATTTTTTTCGGCATTACGCCATAATGTTGTTAGGAAAGTCAATTATAGCCTACCATTTTATATTATGAATTTAACTGTTAGAAAGTTTTATCTTATAGATTATAATTTGGCTTCTTGCAGTTAAATTTTTGCAAATGAAAATTTATCATAACACCTACATTTGTCTAGTATTTTGAGAATGATTCAGTGAAACAGGTAAGCAGATATTCTGTGTCGTGCAGGTATCTGTAGTATTACAACTAGAAATATGTGACATAAATGTATAACACAAAGGCTTCACACGATGGAGAGAGAAAAAATTGTGTACCCGAATAGATAACAAATAACTTACTGGTATCTCCTAAATAAATTATAAATATTACATATTCAACTGTTTGATAAATTTAAAGAAGTTGGTATTTCATTGTTTATCCACTTGGTTTATCAACTTTGTCCTAATGTATGAATACTGGTATGTGTGAATTTTTCAGTTACATATATGTACATGTATACAATATTCAACGTTTGTTAGTTTATTACTGTAACTTAAAGAATTAATGGCTTTCAACTTTTGTAGATTCTTGTTGTTTTAATTAATTAAAGTAATGGCACATTGTCTTACAAACAAATGCTTGTCATATGTGTGATCCAAATAGCCTTGGTGATGCCAATCCATCTGCAAAATTTTCTTATTTTGGTGTTTTCTTAAGTATTTGTGAAAGTGTTTTTATAATTGATGAACATTTTTAATAAAACATATATTTCAAAATTATGTAATGTGTTTTTATTTTAAAAATGTGATCCAAATAGCCCCATAGAAATATTATTTTGCTTTGTATTTATTTGTCTTTTGTTATTGTAGTGAACATAAGATAATGAAAAAATTGAGCATGCACATTTCTTGGAAAATGTTTATTGAATATTTCGTAATATGGAAGCTAGACGACTGCATTGTATCTATTTTTTTTTTTTCTACAAATTATCACCAGTGTATTTCTATAATCATATATTTTGTAGAGTCTTTAAAATTTTTTTAAGTTGTGGTTTTGGCTGCAGTGTGGTAGCTACAAGAGTTAACACAATAGCCTTGGCTCAATTGCAAGTCGTGTACAGGGCATAAACTCCGGTCTAGGTGGTCAATTGTCGCTGAAATAAATAAATAATGGAGCTGATACTCTCTGAAGCCTTCTAAAATATGATTATACATTACAATCACAATTTTATGAAGTGATTTTTGAGACCATCTTTAGATTGTAAAAATTAATGTGCAAAAACATACATATTTCTGTTTTCACTTGTAGACTACAGATATTTGGTTTATTAGTTCCAATTCATCCTGTCGCGATTTTACGCGGTACTCCAACTGATGAACTGCTTCGATTCTACTGAGTCTTTCTCAGAACCAATGACATTTTCAACTTATACTATAATTATGTTTGTAGTGACTGTAGCGTGAGTAACCTGATTTATAGCAAAATCGTTGCTACTGCATAATCGTCACACCAATAGTTTTAATCGTCAATTTAATTTTTAAAGTGTTTTCATATAAACTTTGCATGGTACATTTTCTTGTACAGCGTAGTGTACACGGGATATAGCTGATGCGGGGCTTTATGAATGCTGTATATGGAACTGAACGCTGTGTGGAATGTCCGTGACCTTGAGAGTCACTACAGTGCACGAGGCTAGTAAACAGTCCTTGCCGTTTTGCCAGTGTAGCGTTGCTACAAGTGTAGGTGCAGCTTCAAACGAACGTCTGGGTGACATTAATCCTCCTGCTCCTTCGGAAATACTTTGTGATTGAGTTTGAAGAGGCTAGTTCGTCAAAACCAGAATGAATGCCCTTGAGCACCTCCAAGGAGTGAGAAAGTCAACAGCACCTGTACACTCGACGGCATCAGGTGACCCAGTCGTAGCTCGAGATCTCAGAGCAGAAAGTGATGAAGTTGATGTTTTATGCGATTGGAAGAAAACGCCCAAGATACAGTGTGGGATAAGTTAAAGGTGATTGTTTATGTAGAGAAGAACAGGAATAGAGTGGCGGTTGGATGGACAAGAGGTTAATTTTGGTCTGGGTTAAGTTGTTTAGAACAATTGTCGGATACCTTGCTAGAATTGCAGTGCATAAGTTACGAACTGTTTTTGTGGACGTCTTGCCCATCCTGTGCTTCAAATTCTCTATGAATGTAAACCAAACTCGCAATCACTCCCAGCGGGCTAACATCAGTTCTGCAGCCACTCATTTGTATAATACAGCTTTTTAAGGGCCATTTGCTTCATTTGTTCATGGAGTGGATGGCATTTGTCGGCAACCACGATCCAACTTGTACAGAGAAGCCAAATCGACCAATTTTATTATTCTCTAAATATTACTTTAAAATGTGTTAATTCACATTTTTATCCACACTTATTAAGATTTTGACATTTATTACATTAATTTAATCTAAATTCTAATTTTTTTATTTGGCCACACTTGCTTCTTATTTGTACTGTAAATTTTGGCATAAAATTTGCGACTTTTATGTGAAACACAGTAGTACAGATGGGTTGAATCCTGATTTTCTTCTAATCCAAATTCTGGGTTTCTGTGGGTGGAATTACGTAACTTATGAGAACTAGTGACTGTGGATTTTTGGTACTATGTTACTGTTGAAAAAGTAGAAAGGTGAAAGTCCATTTTTAATGGTAGAGAAAGCCATTCTGCTTACCTGCCCTATGGGATCTTCCCGTACTGCACAGTGTTCACTTCATTAGGACGTTGGGGGTTCTCAGAGTTCCCTTGACCGTGTCTAGTGTGTATGTGAAGTAGTATGGATAAATGATTTTCTGATAAAAGGCTCACTGAAGTTTGAGTGTTTATTTGTCAGAATGCTCCTATGCCATGTCTTGCCCTACACTGGAGGAGCGACAAGAGAGTTTTATTGATAGGGAACTGCTATAGTATCCACCAGGGAGTCCTCGTTGGCTGGGGTAACTTGCAACACCTGGGATAACTTGAAACAATATTTCAAGAATTTTTATTATACATATGGGTGTCTTCAATTAAACGTTATTCTGATAATATTACTTTGCTCCTGTTGTTAATGTGTAGTTTATTTTTGTTTTGTCTCTTACGACTTCTTTGTGCATAATAAAAATTCTTGAAATATGGTTTCAAGTTACCCCAGGTGTTGCATGTTACACCAGATTACGGTATTGGGTTCATTGTGCCTGCTGATGTTGCGTGAAAAGTAATTTTTCTCACTAGTTTATTTTCATTAACCACCAAAATCCATAAGCTGCTTATCTACTATGGTTAGCAACAACAGAAGGATATCGGTAACATACAAGGTGATCTGCCACTCAGCCAGCTGTGTATAAAATTCAATGTGTTTAATTCCCCAGTGATCAAAACACCAGTGTAACCTACTGTACACTGTTTGAGGAATTGACTAAGCATTAAGTTGAAGTTTTTGTTTGAACATTTTTCACTACAAATTAAGTGTATAAAATCTGTTCATGCAAAGTAACTCGTAAAACACCAGAAATCGAGATTGAACTTTGTGGTGTGTGTGTGTGTCTGTGTTTTATACTTAGGCCTACACAACACAAAAGTGCAACATTGTTAGTGACAATGTTTAGTATGGAGAAACAAAGGTACATATTTTACAAGGTAGTTTAAAATTCTATGTTTGTTGGTTTGATGAAGTTAATGAAATATTTTAGGTGATAGACAAGTAAAATTTTTAATTAATTATAATAGTAAATGACTCTGAAGTGGGATGTAAATTTATCTGTGGTTTATTAATAACATCAATGGAAAAAGATTACAGTGTTTACGGTTGCACAATTTATTAATAAAATTGTAACATCGCTGAATATTTTTATGTGTATGTGATTTGATCTAAAAATCTTAACTTCGCTGCCTGTCTGCACGTTAAGAGGCTCAGGAGCATTAAGAGCCTTAAGTCTGCCTTAAAGCACACATCAAATACCACATTGCTACTACGAGCCAAGCGCTGTACTAGCAATTTAGATTCCCACCGATCCAATTTTACTATGGGACTTGTGTACTTTTTGTTATGCGGTACTATATTGATCGACGCCCAGGAGACTTTGAATCTTTATCATGCATGGGGGCTATGTAGGTGTGTACATCTCTTGACATAGCAGTTGTTGTGCTGTATAAGGCACGTGTATAGTGTAAAGCAAGGATTGGCCACTGGTCCATTCCAATGTACTAGTAGATCACTAGAATAGGTTTAGTAGATCATGAGCATTATGGAAAATCCACTAATTTTGCCAATAACCACAAAACGCTGCAAGTCTTCATGAAATCGTAAGCATTCACGACTGGGCCAAACCTCCATCAGTTGATTGACGAACAGTTAAAAAACACTTTGTTTGTGTAAGAAACAGACCATCCACAAAAATTATTGAGTGTATAGGTCTTGCTGTCAGTACAAATAAAATTTGTGTTATTTTAGATGAGATTTATGTTATGTCACAAAACAATTAAAAACCATCCGGTACTCAGCTCAATAGTGTAGTTACCTTGGTCCTCATCTGTTAGCCAATACAAATGTAGGATGATTGACTATATTTGGAGTTTTCAACACGTGTTAACAGATATTGAAATTATAATATTAGAAAATATATTGGGCGATGTGAATAAAAACTAGCACTATCTAACTAGCATATGCTAGGTCTAGTAAGTATTTGGTCAAATCAGTGTGAATAAAGATTTGTAGAAAATACTAGGGCAAGTCTAGTAGAATCCGAAAAAACCCAAGCACTTAACTCACGGGGTAGTACATGCTAGACCAAGTAAATGCTAGGAGTTAACGTTCCTGTCACGACACGTCCTCCCCTCCACTACCTTTCAGTCTACTCCACATCGGCGGCATATCCCTCTCACTCTGTTCAACCACGTGCTAGAAGATGCATTCATCATCAGAAGTATCTGACAATGATATTAATAAAATAGGGAAAATTGATCGCACTCTGTTTGTACGTCTCCTTTCGGATCACATTGTCTTACTTAGCAAATCAAAAACCCCTGCTGTGATGAATGCTAAGAAAGAAGCTTGGGAAACCTTACGTTCTGACTACTGTGGGGCATTGGGGAAACAAGTTACTGTGGCCAACTAATAAAAGCATTGAACAATGTGAAGTCTACCGTCAAGAAGAAGACAGACGTCAAAGTGACGGGAAACAGGAAAATAAAACTACAACCGTGAGAAAAAACATTCTTGGAGTTGATAGATGATGATAACCCAGTATTCCATAAAATCCCGGGTAATATTTCAGTTGTAACAAGTGCCGGGCCCCCAGTTCAGCAACCGACCAGTGATGACATCCAAGAAAGTTTGCCAAATACAGGAACGGAAGGGAAACCAAATAAAAATGAAGAACCGAAGAGCCATGAAACAAAGAAGCCGATGAAAACTACATCTGATGCCGACCTCCACAAAAATAATATCAGAAAAAGTGAAAAAATTGTGTCGAATCATGAGGCAGATGAAACTGACTACCTGTCCACACCGCAGTTGCAAAGGATTGTTTTGTTGCAACAATACAAACTGAATAAGATCAAACTGGAGAAGGAAACTATATTGTTGGAAACCATGAAGAAGCAAACCGTTGAAATGTCTACTCAAACTGATGTAACTGTTGATGATTGCCATACTCTATACACAATGTAATTAATTGTAAGCTACTTAAGTTGTATTTTCCTTTGGATTGTAATAATGTAGGATTCTTAGGAGTATAATTCTTACAATTGTACTCAAACTTGTAATTTGAACTTATTCAGTATTGGTGTGAATAGAAACTAGTATATAAAATAAGATGATTTTATTCAGTAAATAAACAAAACCCATATCCCAAAAAAACAAATAACAACAAAATATACAACATTATTGTGTACAAGTAGGTGCTTGCATGAGAAAAACATGAAAACGTTACTACGTTCAATTTCACTAAAACCATTTCCTCACTGAATACTCAAATACGCCATCATATTGGCACGCTTGTCTTTGCCTCTTAATGTTGTGTCGGGATTTTCATAACGAACTACCCCAGGTTGGTCATCTTCATTTGGGACGCTATCAAGATCCCCATACTCAAAGTCATCCTTTAGATGCTTGGCAATGTTGTGTAGCACAACGCAACTGACTACCACTTGTGGCATGTTGTTTAATGCAACTCTAACACAGTTTCCCATGATTGGGAATCTCCTTTTTAACTGGCCAAAACACCTTTCTATTATAACCC
>PNEQ01108334.1:0-15234 GCA_003012365.1 Medauroidea extradentata
GATGATAGGCCGTCGGGTTCGAGCTCTATCGACGTTTCTTCGGAAACACATTTCACCCCTTTTCACCCCCTTAGAGGTCGAATTTCGAAAAATCCCTTCTTAGTGCTCGCCTACGACCTGAAGGGAACCCCCACAAAAATTTTCACGATTCTAGGTCCAGTGGTTTGGGCTGCAGTTTGATATGTCAGTCAGTCAGTCATTCAGTCAATCAGTCACCTTTCATTTTTATATATATAGATAATTGTAAGCAAATTAAAAATGTTTACAAACCAACTGTGTTTGGAGTCTTCGTACTGGAATCAGTTTCGTGCAACGATGTACTTCCGCTAGAAGGAACTACAATAGAGCTCACATATGATGCATTTGGATGTGCTGTGTTGGATATTCCTGGAGTTTTGCTCTGATTAGATACAATATCAGATGAATTTATTGTGTCTGTGCCGATGGATGATGAAAATGCAATTCCAGCTAGAGGTGTTTCTAGGGTTACGATAGGATATGACGCATTTGACTGCGATGTGTTGGGGATTCCTGTGGTTTCGCTCAGAGTTGGTTCAGTAAAAGATGAATTCAGAGTGTTTTGACTGCTCAACGGTGTAAATGTAACTTTAGTTTGCGTTGTTTGTGAGGTTGATCTAGGATATGGTACAGTAGGTTTTTCTGAAGCGTTATGAGTAGTAGTTTGTGTCGAAGGTTCTTCATTCTCCTGGGGGACAGTTGTTTCTGGAGACACTGCATCGCCTTGTTTAGATTCGGTGAAGCCACCAGGTTTCTGAAAAGTGAAATTAATATAACGTTCTGTTCATTATAATTACAGCACACGTATCACATATCTTCTCATATCCTCCACCTTTTAAGTTGCCTGATGTTCCATAATTAAGTTATAATTGACATTCAATAATAAATAATCATACTGCTCAAGCGTGAATTTGAAGCGGTCACCACTCATTGATACAACTATCAATGATTTTATATTTTCTCCATTTGCAAAAATTTTCAAAGACATTTACAAGTACTACGTTACTATAATCAATGAAAAAAATTAATTTTTTCAATAAATTTCTTTGGAAACTAGTTTCCAGAAAAAAATTTTGTGAGTTTACAAAAATATAGTAAAGTTTACAGAAAATTCTTGTAAATATACAAATATGTCTATATTCACAAACATGTTTGTATATTTACAAATAATAGTTGTACAGTTACAAATAAATTTTTATACTTGTTAAAATCAACTGTCTACAATCTCACAAAAATTTTTGGCAACCAGTTTCCAAGAATTTTTTTTAAATTACAAAGTATTTTGTAATAAGTGATCGGCCACTGTAGGTTATTTCCTTTCACGTCAAACAATATGCTTATAATAATACACCACATTAGTTCTCACACATATTCGAACATTTAGATCAATTTAATAACCTGCGACATTATTTTTGTAGTGCCGTAGACTGATAAATTTTCTGGCTAATGAAACTACGGCTTTTGTTTTTACTGTGTATGATCAACAACCCGCCATTTTTAAGAAAATAATTGCACAAAGTAAACAGTCTTTATAATTTGGTGTTTTATTTAATAAGTACAATATTTAGGGGTTATTTTTTAATGATATGTCAACCTACAAAAATACGTAACATTCAAAATACATCAACGTGATTTCCCTACTACCATAGCGTAATAACCGTGCACTACATAAAAAAATTATTGTGTGGTTACAAACATTTCTGGACTATAAAAATCACATACAACGAGCATAATCAATAATTAAATAGGCCTATATGTTTGCGCCCTATAGGATACATTAGTCTTAAAAATTTTTTGGTTATTTTAGGAAACCAAAGAACTATTACTTAATTATTTTTAGTACTTTAATGCAAATATTACATGTACGGTGTTCGTAGAGAAGAAATACACCAGCTTGTTTATAACCAGACAGCTAAAGACTTTGGGCATTCTTTGTGAATAATCGTTAATTTAAATGCGAAGTTAGTAGCTTTCAATGCGACTTTCTGCTTCAAACCAGTTATTCATGAGCCCAATTGGTATTGTAAATTGAGCATTTTTAAAATAAAAAAATATTCAAATACGCCAAAATTTTCATCACATAAACAATGTAACAAGTTTAGATAACTAAGCTTTCTAACTAGACAGACTGTGATACATCACTGATAGCTAGCTCATTTTGTATGGATTATGAAGTACTGTTACACCAAATGCCAATCCGACATTCGTAAATACTTAATTCTTTTCTTGAGACTCTTAACCCAGAATCATTTTGATGACGGCATTTCTATAACCAATCACTACAGAAGTAAATATCAGTGGACCTACTTTTGCTGGTATCAGAACATACTTACCTAAAATAACTGCATCGACATCATGTTGAAAATCATTATGAAGATGAGTTTTCATTTCGGAGTCTGGTTTGAACCTCACGAGACAACACCTGAGGTGCGACTAGGCGAGGAGGAAACTGTGGTGGGTCACCATTCTCTTCATCGGTATGGAGATAAGGAGACAACACATTACCCACTCCTGAACCTGGGAAGGTAACTGTCCGGGAATCAAACCCGGTACACTTGGCCCACCGGTTAGGAGTTCCAACCACTCAGCCAAGCAGTCGGACATGTTAAAAATAAGAGCGTGAAATATTTAATAAAGCATGCGCAAAATGCTGCGTTTGAGGTATAAGAAAACAAGCAGGCGATAAGAACTAATGGCTCGTGCGTCAACAGCCGTGTCGCCTTTACGCGCTGGGCGTGCAGTGTTTCGATCGTTGTCTTTCCCATACGCAAGTACACTATACATATTGTGCTGTAGTTAGAAGTAAACATCTGAGGGGACAGTAAATACAATTTATTAATCATTATTCAAAAGCAGTATGGTCTTTAAAACTGCTCACTTTATCGCGAACCACAAACAGTATTATTATTAGAGTGTGTGATGAAGAAGCGAATAATAAATGTTAGCTTGTCCCTCTGTGTATACCAGAGTTAGCAACTACATAAGTGAGCAAACCTTCTATAGAAAGACTTCGAAGATAAAGTAGATAAAATACTGGCGGTCATCAAACAACGCCTGAAATACGCATTTAAGTACAAGATACTTTTTACATTTCGATTTAACATTTCGTGTTAATATCTACAAACAATTTAGTTGTAATTTTTAACCCTTATGAAAGTGCAACCGTTGGTATCTGTATCGTTAGGTATTTATAACGTTCCAAGGTTTGTGTTAGCGTTATAGTTAAAATAAAGAATTAATTAAAAAGTAAAAAAACAATTTTAAAACCAGCTTTTATTAATTGCTCTAAAAAGAAGAAAATTAACATTAAAATAAATCAAATCCATAAATTTATTACATTACACAACTATATGATATAAAAGCTTGTCGCGAGAGTTACTTATTTATAATGCATTTTTTTTGCATTACTTATGTCAAAATAAAGTTACCTATTGTATTCTTGTTTATCTACACAGGTACTGTAAATCTCGCGACAAGCTTTCATATAATATAAATAGTGTAATGTAATAAATTGATGGATTTAATTTGAAGTTAATTTTTATATAAAGCAGGGTTCGCCTTGGTATCCTGAGGTGGTACGTTCACATCATGTTTGATACACCCTGTTGCCACTCAGTCCTCGGCACGGCCTCATCTTGAATTGGGTGTTTGGAGGTACGCACCACTTATTACAGCTTGAGGTTTACTTGTGCCTAACAAAACACAGTTCCGGGTTTGAGTTTAGATTTTTTTTCACCACCGCTAGAATTTGCCTAGGGAGTAGATCGATATTAGTTAAGACACGTCCCCACTAAGTCTTACCATTTAGTACCATTTAGCAGTAAAACACGATCTCCTCGAAGAGCTGAATGAGGACGTCAATTTATTCGTATTCTTCTCAGCAAACCCTTTCATTTGATACCCACACCATGGGAGTGCATAAAAAGTAACTAGTCCGCCATATATTTGCGGTCCGCCATATTGGGTTTAGAATGACGTTACTTAGCTAACCATGCGTCGTCATCCAAACTAAACGTGTATGCAAAATTTCAGCTCAATCGGTTGAGTATAACTGCTTTAAAATTCAGTTGCAAGATTTAACCCGAAAAACATTAAAAAACCCTACAAATACAGAAAGTTATATAAAAGATTGTATTTTTTACTGTTAATTAATTTTATTCTTCTTAGTAAACCCTTTCAATTGATACCTATGTCACGGGAGTAAATAAAAAAACTAGTCCGCCATATTGGGCAGTCCGCCATGTAGGATTCAGAATGACGTCACTTAGCTAATCATGCATTGGCATCTAAACTGAACGTGTATGAAAAACTTCAGCTGAATCTGTTGAGGATAACTGTTTTAAAATTCAGTTGCAAGATTATGCCGATCAAACATACAAACATTGCAAATTCAACGAAAGCTTTTTAAAAAGCTTTGTAGTCAACTAAAATCGAGTTTTCGTTTGTATCCGGAATGATGAGTTAAATACGCCACGTAAATTACATTCTGTTATCTTTTAGTATAATTAAAGTTGTTGGTTCTACAACTACGAATTGATGAATTAACGTTCACAAGGGGCTAAGTGCCAAAAGGTAAGTTTCGAGATAATGACGAAAGCAGTACATTGCGACAAACAAATGAACAAGGAATTATCCAAATGCGTTCACATATTTTTTAAAATATGAAAGCAGTAAATACGAGCAATCGAACAGTAATTAATACAAAACACTTATGAACATAAATATATATTTTTTCAACGAACTGAAATGCTTTGTTGTTACTCCAACCATCTACTTGTGCTCATGTACGGCGCGCATGAATATCACTAGGAGATAGCACTTTAGGTATGTCTTCGACCTAATGTTTTGGCACCTTTCAATGTACCTAACTCATTTTTGCCGAAAATGGTACTTAGCCCCTTTTGAATGTTAAGTCCTCAACTAGAGAAAAATAAACAAAAGTGTGTACGGTAAACAAAAGTGTAAATTACACTTACAAGACTTTGCTAGTTTTACAGTCTTGTATGAGTAGTTGTGGGAAACAGCTGCAGTATGTTTAGTTTTGCCCTTTGTTATTAGGAATAAAACGTGTGCACATATCTTATCAAAACTCACAAATATTTAAATACGGTATATTAACAAGACGATAATTTACACTTTAAAATGTAAGAATAAAATACGCTGGCAGAAAGCAAAATAAATAGTCACGTATTTTTTTACTAACGCGCTGTATGCCTACTAACGCACTACAATCATTGTAAAATTATGTGAATTTTACTGTACGTTTAAATTTTTACACTTGAAAATACCAATGTTGCAAATAAATTTAGTGACAAGTGTGCGGTGAAAAGATTTTTGCACCATTTGGTTTCAATGCCTTATGTACACATCCGCGGCTATCCTTCTTGAATTATTCGATGTTGTAACTCTTATTTGTCTCGGCGTTCTGTCTGCTAATCGCGTACCTATGGTAACATAATAATCGTATTCTGTTTGACGCAGTCAAATGAGAAGCGTGTCTGAACAAAGACGTGCTGTAAATAACCATGGATAGAGATGGTGGTATATCTCAAAAATATTTTGTGACAACATACCCTTGAAATCGTTGTAGTTAATTGCAACACATATGATTGGTTGATGTACGTCTTGACACAACGTAGATATCTGCTGACCAGTAACGTGCATCAAATTTTACAATACCGGGATTCTTATTGGCTCAGTCAAATAGGGTAACAGATACATACGGGCGAAAGCCAGTAATTTTCTGTTAACCTGAACGTACGTTGAAACCCAGTAAACAGTCAAGTTTTCCCGCGATAAACCATAATCTCTAACCATGGAGTAGAACTAGTCTAAATAAAATGTGCAACTATCTATTCGCGACAAACTTGTGGCCCTAGATATATCTAGGTTATTTCCAGCAAACCCAATTTAAGGTTACATATATTCCTAAATTAATTCCATTCCAAGAAATCCACTTCCTAGAATGTCGGTTGTAATCTAGTGGTTTCAGTTTCGGATAACTGTTCCAAATGTCACGGGTTCTTATCTCCATAAAGTAGAAAAATTTACAGAGAAGGCAAACCACTGATACTTTATAATAACAGGCAAAGGTCTAAGTTGAAATACGAAATAAAATACGAAATAACTGAAAATGTCACACGTGTAATATGAAAAAAGGCAGATTTTTTAAACATACATTTTGCTTATGTAACTTACTTTAGTACTATAAAAAAATATTTATTAATGTCTCGAAAGTACAAAAATTTAAACTTCATTTTCAACCTTTAAGTGTGAGTGCATGTTAATGTGACACACGTTCACACACACAATCACACGCTACACACACACACATTATATATATATACATACATATATATATATATATATATATATATATATATATATATATATATATATATATATATATATATATATAGGATGAGTCAGGACGGAGTATGTTAATTTCAGCTCACAGAAAAACATGTCGAAAACGTGTTTTCAATTTGTCCCTAAAGTGAAAATTGTGGGAGTAATGCTACCTTGAAAATAGACTTTCAAATTATATTTCGATTAAAATTTCAAAACTATTTAATATTAAATAACGAAACTTTGTTCTGCCTTACAAATTACTTTACTTCATTCTCAGCAATTTAGTTTGGTAATGTCATTGGCCCATCATTGTTCAAATAGGGCATGACACTTTTTTTCTTCTTGTAACTTCGGAACACTTCACTGTAATTCATGTTCTACTACGTAATAACAAACAGGCGAGGAAGATTAATAAAAAGATTGTCTTGTCGAAAATTGCTAGAGTTAGCCGTTTTCGAGAAAATCAAATGTAAAATTAATGTATTTTTGTAACGCCTTAAACATACGCATGCCTTTTTATAAAATAGGCCTATTGCTTATTAAAATCTCTATGTATTAAAGAGAACACAGACTGACTGAATGACTGACTCACATATCAAATTGCAGCCCAAACCTCTGGAACTATAAACGTGAAATGTTTTATGTGGGTTCCCTTTAGGGCGTAGGCGAGCACTAAGAAGGGATTTTTCTAAATTCGATCCCTGCATTTTAAAGTGTTGGGAAGAACGCATTCGGTATAATTACACAAAGCTAAACTCTAAAAATGTTTGTAAAATTTAGAAGGTTCTTGTACTTTTAAAAATCCCTGTAAAAGTACAGAGAGTTCTTATAAAATGATTCGATTATGATGTTACAAAGGTAAAGTCTGTGATACTGCAAAGTAATTCCTTGTATATTCCGACAGTTCCTGCACTGTTTTTTATTACAAGGTATTTTTCTTTTTAATTTTTACAAACTGTTGTAAATGTACAAAATTTTATAACCTTTGTAAACAATCCCCTAGGAAAAATATGTAGTCTACCAAAATCACAGGTTCGCAGGAAATTACATAACAAAAATGAAGCTTTTTGCAAGCTTTTATTTAACTTGCAATGTTTGTACGTTTGTTATGGTTAAATCTTACATCTGAATTTTAAAGCAGTGGTTCTGAACCGAGAAGTAGGAGCAAGAAAAGCTAATACCACACCTCCCTGAAAATGCTGATTTAATCATGAACAATGCGCTCTGTCACAGAGTTCAGTTTGAATGAGTGCATTCGTTATACGATGTCGATCGGAACGAGTTAGATTAGCTGCATCATAAAAGCATGCACTGCAATGAAACTATACGCAAAGAAGAGCTGCTCACGCCGATTTCTTCAAGAGAACCAACTGAGAATTGCTTTTAAGTAGCTTTCCTTCTTACTTCACCTTGACATTCCGCACTGCGCCTATGTAACACCAAATATGTATGATCTTACTGTACTAGAGCTTGCTTGGGCTAAAATAAAACGTTTTGTACGGCGAAACAATGATATCGGGGAATGTCGTTACAAGCATCGACAATCACATAAACAGCAATCGTATGTGTGACAGAACATGATTGGAACACATCGAATATAAATACATGGAACGGGTGGTAAGACCTGGTCATGTGACAGAGAGTGAATTTCCATAAGTGCCTTACTACGTGGCGCAGTCGGTATGATCCTAACCTACGCTCCCAGAGGGAATCTGATTTCCAATCACCCATGATAATAACCACACCTTGAACACTGACCGACATTGTCGCCTCGTTATAGCGAATACTGACCACAAGAAGTTCTCTTCAAATACTCCTGGTTTGTACTACGATCTGCAAACTGCTGAATCTTCTTACATGAGTAGATTTGAAGACTGGAGTCTCTAATCTTTCGTTGAACTTTCTTGGCGAGATTCTCCGAAATTGATTTCACTAACATCCCGACTACTATTTAGCAGATGATTTTCCTGTACTTTTGTTATCTGGGGTATCCTTAATACTTTTATTGCACATTGCAAACTAACATCACCTATTTCAAGAAACTCATTTTAGTTAGTTTCATCATCAACGGTAACTAGTACTATTTTATCACTCATGTGTTCATCATAGCACTTGAATTCACAATCTCGTGCGTAACATTTTACATCAGTCAGAAATTAGTCAATCGACTCAACCCTGTCGCTTAAAACGTGGATAGGAAATTAACCTTGTATGCCTAATACAATTTTTTAGAATTACAGTTATCCGAAGACTGTTCAATAACACACTGGAGAGTTTTTACCTTGCTACCAAAGACAACTATGTTAAAAACTGTTATAGCTTCTTTGCCATTCAAATTCAACAAGATGGCGATCTACCTATCTTCTTCGACATTCTCTTAAAATGCTGTTTCAATGTTTCAGGCGCATGTATGCAACCCGCATTAATACCTTATAAACCAAGGCTAATCTTACTATCACTATAGCAATAAGAGTATTACACATATCGGCATAATCTTCGCGTTTATAAGAGACACAGTCGTTCTTATTTTCGCTGCGTTCGCCGAAGACTATAAATTTCACAAAACGTTTTTTGAATTAGGTTTGTAATGTAACCGTTTGTTATACTAGATTTTGCAGAACGCAGTGAAAATAAGAACGACTGTGTCTTTCATAAATCGCAAAGAAAATGCTGATATGTGTAATACTCTTACTGACAGCGAGGATAATATTAACCTTGATTTATGTGAGGTTAATGCGGGTTGTATACAGGAGCCTGAAACACTGGAACGGCCTCTTAAGCATTGGCTGTGAAGTAAATTTCAAAGCTTGACGAAACCTTTTCCAGTTTTCTTAAAGATATTCTGAAAGTTTTAATTTATCAGGCCTATCTACACTACTCATGATGTCTATGTTAAATTAATTAACTGCGACAGTTAAGCAATTCTTCAAAGTTGTCGAGTACACCATAGAGTGTTATAAAAATCAGTTAAAATTCCAGCAGCTTTATTCTCATCACCTTGGCCGTCAACTGTCATCTGAGACACAAGAGAGCACTTTTATTTCTCCTGAAGTCTTCAGATCTGCTTCTGGGAAGTCAGCGAAAGTTAAATTCTCTTCTCCTTCGGGTGTTGTAGTTAAGGGGGCGCTTGACGGAAAATTTTTATCGTTTAAAGATGGTTTATTTGTACGAGATAAGATTTCTTTTGTAGGAGTACTTTGCGACTACTTTTACGCAATGAAAACTTTCTAGTTTTCTTAGTGTTTTTATATTGGCATGTCAAAGTCCAAATTTGCATAAAATGGTTTATGCTTTACAGGAAAACCACGTAACTTACTGAACTGGGAAAATTCGCGCTGAGTAACTAAATTGCAGGCTACAAGGTCTCCTGTACAAAAACAAAAAGGTTTAAAAAAAATTATGTTTAAAAAAGTTTTGAAATTTTAAATTAAAATTTAAAAAATTCAAAACATTTTTAATCTTTGAAAATATTTTATTTTTAGTTTCTGTATACGAGACATTTTAGCCTACAACTTAGTCATTGAGTATGAATTTTTCCAGTTTGGTACGTCACTTGGTTTTCCCGTAAAGCATAAAGCCGTTTTATGCAAATTAGGACTTTTACATGTCAATATAAAAAACTAAGAAAGCTACAAATTTTTCATTGCTGTAAAAAATGGCCACAAAGTATGACTACAAAATAAACCGTATCTCGTACAAACATAGCAATTTTTAAAATGATAAAAACCTTTCGTCAAGCACCCCGTTAAGGGGAAGCCTGAAGAAACACATTTTTTGATTTGCTATCGCTACGTTAAAAGCAGAGATGTTCAGTGCATATGAAGCAAACCGTGGGTGTATGCATTAAATACGTGCTGGTATGGGATAAGGGTTAGAGTATACAACTGTGAAATCAGTTCCTAGACTTAGTGAAAGATCAGGACTTTTTTAACACACGTAACACATGTATACACATTTTATAGTCAATAATTATTATTTGTTAATATTATTTTTGATTGCAGGAAGTGTAAACTGAAGCAAAACAAACGCAGCACAATGTGATCAAAGAAGTCCATTCTAAGAGTTCTTACTGTTTTATTTTTTTATATAATTATGTGTAGCTTCATATTAAGTGCATTATAAAAATACTATAATCGTGAATTTTACCAACTTCGGGTTCTATGTCCTTGCGTTTTAGAAAGAGTACAATTTTTTAAAAAATTATTATTCATCACATCATGGCAATCACTTCATAAGTCTTTTAGGACATACACTTATCACAAATGTCACAATGTTCAGCAGCAGTGAGTCTATTTGAAACTTTCTGGCCCTAAAACAGACACAACTACATAGGCAAGCGAATAAAACATGGCAGTACATATAGGGTAAACAGACCATTTACCGTAATATACCATAATATCGTGGTAAACTACATTCAAGATATACAAAATTTGGACGGCTCTGTATACCGAGGAGTTCACTATGTCACCAACAGAGAGCAGGCATGTGTAGTTTCGGCAATAAATGACAAATGTACCACACATAAGAACACAATTAAAATGTTCGACATATTTCTGGTACTGAAGTTCAAATCCTTATTTCACGAAGTAGGGTACGTTTACCCTGCTTCTCTCGCGGAAACATCGGCATTCTTTTAGTAACGAAAGTCAAACATTTATAACATAGCAGTTTTCAAAACGTGACAGGATAACTCATTTTTAAAAATGTAAATAGCTTACCTTTCCATTGGTGTCTTTCTTCAACAGCAGTGGTATAAGGAGTAGAAGCAAAAATATGAAAAATAATATCAACAGAGTCATGACGCACATACGCATAAAGTTGTTCTTGTCCGCAGGTTGCGACTGTATGCCGTATTCACCTCTCGGCGCCATCTTGTGTTCTTTAGCCCGGCGACCTTCACTTCTGGAGCAGCTTACCTTCGCTCGGGTGTCACTTCACCGGAGTCAACACTTACGCTTCATTTCTGTTTGGTGCGACTCCCCGACTGCAGTCAATGACGCACCTCTGCTTACCTGTAAAATGTATAGTTAAGAGGAAGTAATAGTTGCCATTTTGAATGTATGTATTCGTTATTATAATTCTTTGATGGGCGGTAAGAAGGCCGTAAGTCATTAAAAAATATGCTCACTATAGAGGTGGTAATAAGGCTAATGCTACACGTTAATGTAATGAGATTTGTGCCCTATTAAACACCTACTAAAAGCTTCAAGAATATCACAAGTCTCAATTGGCTATAATTAGACTAATTCCTTTCTTACCGTAAACTAAAGAATTATTCTTTCAGTTTCATTACTGAAAACATTAACTTCTTTAGACCATAACATACTTAAGTCCATTTCCTCAGTCAAATATTTTTGAATGCAATCTCTTGAATTTAATTTATTAAACTGATTTTACATATCACAGCAATTCAACGAATTTCACTCAATAAACTTTGAATGGATTGCTTGAAAACTTACCACTCGCTATTTAACGAAATGATGGCAAAAATAATAATGTAGCTAGCTTATTGTTATCTATTTACTCAGCAAGACACGAAAATAACTGGTTGATAAAAATTAACGTAAATAAGAGCGGTGGCCCCTTTGGAATTGCATACAATTTTTGCACTGTCTGGATATTAAGATATTTGCAGACAATCAATTCGTTCAACAGCACGACACACGTAACAAAATCGTTCCTCTTGTTTCAAGTGCATAAGACACGCAGTTTTTGCTCAAAACTAGTTAGAATTTTGCGTCGCAGTACAGCGATACTCGTAAGTACAGTGTTACAGGCCTGCATACTGGTCCACGTATCAGGTAAATAATAAATGGGAGTGTCCCAAATAACGAAGACGGTAATTTCATATAAACACGACACCCTTCCTTTTTTATTCAACGTTTCCGAGTACCTTATCAACTTCTAAACAAAAAGATTTTGAAACCTAGCAGGCGGACAACACGCACAACTCACAAGAGCTAACGAATGGTCGCGGATGTCAGCGAGGGAAAGTAACCGAGCATATAATTCAGTGTCGTTGAGAAATGACGTTAATTGCAGTAACTTAAAACATAATGAAATTGCACATCTACTACGTACATAGGATCTGTGTGCGATTTACTGCGTTAGAGACTGTATTTATAGTGGCTTATGAAGCATGGGTTTAAAACTAACAGAGGACACTACCGTAATGTGTGCAATAATGACGAGTGTACAGTAGTAATCGATATTAACACATCAATACCTACACCTACTACATTTACCAGATTTCTCTTCTGGGTAAGCTTCGACGTGTGCGTGTTTGGTGAGCATGGATGAGATGTACAGTGAATTGAAAACTGGTTATGTGAATTGGTTATTACTGGCAACTAGTTACACAATGCTCCTGCAGGAAAACCCGTCATACTTTTATCATTGTCAATATTATTTTTATTTGTATTCTTTTCTTTTTATTTCATTTAATTAACGGTCCCCCGACATGACGATGCTCATCATCAGATTATTAATAGGCACTTTTAATAAAGTTAAATGACCGAGAGAGAAACTGTATTTTTTACTTTTTAGAGTTTTTTATGAGAGTGGTTACTAAAACTTTTAATTTGACTTTTATTTCATTCTTTTTAAATTACTCGCATACACTAAATATTCTTAAAGATTTTAGTAGTGCAACAACTCACGTTTTGAGTTTCAGTATGAATTTATTTAATATTTGTACTTCTTGTGATTTTTTTAATACTTTGCTTGTAAATAAGTTATTGGTGCGCATTGATAACAAACAAAAATAAATTATTTTGGTTAGATGATAATAGTATTTATTTTTTATGTTTAGGTGATTATTTCGTAGAGTTAGTTTACGGTTGCAGAGTTTAATTACTATTAAGTTTATTTGAATAGTTTCTCATCATATTTTTGTAAGCTTCAGTGAAAGTGTTAAAATCGGGGACTGGGAGAAAAACTAAAAAGCCAAAATTGAAGCCAAAAGGATCAAATTAACGCAGCCTGAAGATTACACTCCTAAGAGACAACCGTTTTTGCTATCTCAAGCTACTCGAGAGGCTGTACTGCGCTGTCAAGAAAGTCCACGAGACAGAGAGCGTCGTTTGGAGGGATATGCGTTGACTAAGACTTTGCAGAGATCTAAAGAAAGTTATGTAGAACGTAGTTTACGTCAAACAATAAATGTTAGGAATACCAGTATTGCACGATCTAATGAAACTCTAGAGCAACGGTTATGTGGCCTTAAGTCGTGTAAAACGTTTGCAGGGTGTTGCGATGTGTGAACTTAATCAAAGAAAGTAATTTAATAACACCCATGACAAATCTGCTTTAGCTGAACTGCAAAGATTACGAAACGCATTACCGTAAGTATTAAATGTCTAGTATTCACCGTTTACAATGAAAATGACAACAATAATTATCTAGCTGCATTCAGTGCTTCCTGGAATAAACAGTTAAAAACTATAAAAGATTTCATTATCTTTAAACGGCTGAACAGATTTCCTTGAATCATAAAGAACCGTCTCGATCACGTCAGCTTTCAAACAAAAAAAAACGCATCAAATTTGGTCCATTGGTTTAGAAGCTACGATGCCACAGACGGACACACAGATACACACACAGACACATCAAACTTATAACACCCCTCTTTTTGCGTCGGGGGTTAAAAATTTGGCCATAATAGATATATTCACTGACCATCATCTCTAACGGCGGGTTTCTCTGATATGGGGGTATGCAGGTTATATAACATAGGAACTCCCGAATCAGGAAGCAGAAAATTTTGTTTCCAGAACAGACGTTTTCGCACGAGGAAAATAGCTCTTGCTAAGGATGTAGTGGTTATCTTTTTACCAAGCGTGATTGCCTGAGGTTCGAGGAAAGAACTAAAGGAAGAGGTTAAGATAGCATTCAAAGTACTAAGTAGGCGAACACAATGTCATGACATGTAACAAGTATAGACATAAATTAAAAATTTAGAAAAACCCGACTCACGGGGTACTAAATTTCGAATCAATCAGACAAGTAGAGGTTCCTCGCATTCCTTCAACAACTAGAAAGCAGCTGGTGATCTTCAAATGGCTGAAAAGATTTTCTTGAATCATAGCTGAGACCACTCTCGATCAAGTCACCTTTCAAACAAAAAAAAAAACTAAATCAAAATCGGTGCATCAGTTTAGGAGCTACGTTGCCACATACAGACACAGATATACTTAGATACACACGTTATCATTATAACACCCCCCTTTTTGTGTCGGTGCTTAAAAACCGAGTGTGATCCCGCCGGAAAAGGGAACGCGGATGGACGCGATGCAAGGCCGGGTCTACAAACGGAATTGTCCACCACGGTATTTTTGAATGACGAGGAGCGAGGGAGAGAAAAATAGTGTTAAAAAGATAAAGAAACTACATCCGCAGTTTACAGAGATAAGTTCGAAGACTGCCCAAAACGCGGGTCAGGTTAACTCCTTCCCATATAGCCTGCATAGCTACTGGTTACTCCACAGCTATGAAGCATATTTGCAGGCCAGACACCCAACTGGCAGGAAATTATCACTCTAACATAGCTGCCAACTTGAACTATTCTCCCGTACAATGTACGATTTTATGCCCTATTGCTAGAGACACTGGTAAATCGCGGGAA
This sequence comes from Medauroidea extradentata, assembly GCA_003012365.1. Classification (NCBI taxonomy): domain Eukaryota; kingdom Metazoa; phylum Arthropoda; class Insecta; order Phasmatodea; family Phasmatidae; genus Medauroidea; species Medauroidea extradentata. Next base: position 14,993 of record PNEQ01108334.1, read on the forward strand.
AAGTTGATTGTTTGCTAGGCTCAAACATACTATGTATAACACTGAAGGTTTTGCACTTATATTGGCTATCGTTAATACGAAGCAGCGCGTCCCTCTTCAACAGACCCAATTAGAACTGAACAGTTGTAACACAGAACATATGTGGTTTGCCAGAAAACTGTTCGCACGTGTCACGATTGAGATACTGCAGTTTATTGGAGACTATGTTAAATATTTTCGCGATTTTCCAGTGTCTCTACCTA
>PNEQ01108339.1:0-13416 GCA_003012365.1 Medauroidea extradentata
AGCCCCAAATGACGCCCCTGACACACACATCAGACACCGTTCTGCTCACAAACCTACCTCATTAAATTGTCCACGTACAACTTTGCATACTGATATGTTAATATCAACATTGTTGTGTTTTTTGAAATGCGGTACTAAAAAAAAAAAATAAATGTAATATTTTTCGTTAAGAAATTGCGAATACATGTCTTGAAATGTATCATTATTCACTAGTTTTTTTTTAAATTCATATATATTATTAATAAATCCTTTACAGCATCTAACTTTGGTGAAAATACTTTATTTATTAATGCGAGTTAGTTTTTATTACAATTAAATTCTAAAGAAGGAAATATTCTGAGATTACGTCCTCCCTGTAATAACAGGGATATAAGAAGTCTAACATTAATATAACTTGCACGTCGTTTCACTGACGGACTGGGCCTGATGTACTTTTCGTTTAACACCAGTAACATTTTACAGCTACGTATGGGAAATAACCGTTATATTTTGTAATACGTGTCCTAATGCAAAGCGAAATTTATAGTAGAAATTTGTGAAACATCAGCGGTTGACTAACATTGTTTAAAGCATCTACACTTACCAGAGTCTACCGCGGAAACGTTTGGAAAATTTCCCGCAGTGTTCCCAACCAGCCTCATTTTGCTACGCGAAGAAAAATATGGAGACCTTGAGGAGTCAAAGCGGTACAGTGTTATAATAAAGGTGGCAACTTTCTGGCAAACTTCGCCGGGCTTACATTTTGCATAAAAATCAAATGCAGTGTGAACAGAATTATCCTGATTCCTTGTCTCGCTTACTTAGTATGAGCTGTTGCTAATCAGCTGAGAAATTATCGTTTATCACGCCCGTATACATAGCACGGACTTAATTTAGAATGCCTGCTGGCTAGACCCTGCAATTTTTTTTACTTAGTATTTGCTACAAAATGAACACTTGTGTAAATGAATGAGAGGAGATTTTAACACAGACGTAGTGAAAATTCTTAGTTTTTTCAAGTCGGCAGCACTATATACCCGCCCGTACGGTAATTAGATACTTTCTGGAAACCCTGCTTCTAGCTTGGATCTGTTTTCACAGCAACTATGTATCCTTCCACCATGCGTCAATATTGCCAGGCTGACGGCTGCACTACAAGCCTACGTACATTGTTCATCCGCCGCCAATAACTACGTCACATCTTAAATATTGTAATATATGCTAAATGCAAATATATATTTCATTTCAGTTCCTGAGGATGAACACATGTACATATTCCGTTAAACGATTTTCAATATTTTAGCCACCGTTCATAATATACAGAAGAACTATTTCTACGACATCAATGCCAACCCAACCATCCTCCAACTACCGTATAACAGACGTGTTTAACTCACTTTTAAAATAATTATTACGAACACTTTTCATACTCGCGGACGCGTAGCAATAAAAAAATAATTAATTTATCGCACCGTATTGCTGTTTCATTTGCTTACATAGTTGTATGGCAATAACGGAAGTGTTCCGAGTTTTTTTTTTTTTTTTCAACAGTTCGTTTCTAAAAGTATCAACTTACCGTGCGACGGGTATAACACTGCGTTGGCCGTCGGAAGAGGCAGGCGTGGAAAGCGATGGTCTCTGCCGTCCGTGTCGGTAGCTGACCAAGCGTCAGCTGACACCGCCATTTGTTCAAGTGAAAGCGTAAGTAGGATGTAAAAAAAACACTAACAGCAAAAAACAGTCAGCTTGCTTCCGGCCAAGAACGAAGACAATTTAAAGGAAGACGAGGAGGGAAGGGTTTGGCAGGAAGAGGACGAGAGGAGGAGAACTTTCGCAGAAAGAACCGTACAGTCGACGCGAGTAATACAGCACAGAGCAGAAGGAAAACGGCGTGTCATTGTGGAAACAAGTGTTTCCCCGCACGACAGAAGCGCCCGCAGTTTTTCCTTATACTGTATGTCGGTCTACATACAGTCGAGCCGCGTTCCTTTGTTCCATATTCACGCGATCTCCAAGTTCACCTGATATGGCACAGGCGGTACAGGATTAAGTGAGCATTCAGAAAAGCCCTGCTAATGTTCTATTTTCAGCCAATTCGTATCTTTCTGCGCGTAACAACTAACAACGGGAAATGTCTAACCTATTTCGACCCTCACTTGATATTTACGTGCAAGATAAATTGTGCAGTCGGCGGGAACCTATACAGTTTGACAAAACATTTTGATATTTGCAAATATATAATTAAAATATGTCGATTCCAATTGAGTTTATTTCAGTAGTATTGCGTTTAAGTCAAATAAAACTCGAAACTACTTTCGGTTAATTCGTTGCTAATCATACACGTCGTACGGCAACAATCAATGTTGCATGATATAACTTACTTCAAAAGGCTAAGTTATATATTTCAAAGCTCAAAGTGCTCACTTTATCCCAAACGGCCTATACCAACACCATAATTTTCAAAGTGTTGTAGATGCTTGATGCTACGCCAGCCGACATTTATGGTTCTAAACTGAACATGAAAGTCCATTCGACAGTATGTTGTGTAAATAATTTCTTGCCGTGTGGTAGACATTACATAATTTTAATAGTAATTATCTACATAGGTGAACAAAACCTAGGAGAAACTGTTCTTGCCAACTTCACGAGCAAACCTTTAGCAGGACTGACGAATTTCTGAAGATAGTTAAAATGCATGTACTTTACTTGTGACGCCGAAATTTTGTGTTTTAATTTCAGCACAGTAAATTACACTAAATATATGTAAAAACTAACGAATACCAATACTAGATAACTGTTTTTGTATAGTTTTACGAATAAATGTTGGCGCATTCTTCTTCTTTTTTTTTTTTGTAGAAAAAGTTGGCTAAATTATTGTCTAAGATACTTTTCTTTCTTCGAGATTCACATATTGCTTTCGAGAAACCTGCTATTTTTAATTCATGCAGTTACCATTGACTTGCGTAATCTCTGCATGATAAGATGCCTGTGATTCACACACAGTAAAAAAAAAACTTTTCCTAAATATATGAAATTTTTAACCCATGCACAGTACTTACCACTTGTAAATGAAGCAAATGTTCAGCGTTTGACAGTGTCACAAAAATGTATAGGAACACCATGTTGTGTTTCACGATAAACTAAGAACTCTGTCTAAAAAAATTACAAAAACTAGTATTTTCTGTTACTTCGGACGTTACATTTTTAGTATAGTACAATCTATAAACTCGGATTGTTCCCTAAGGCCATGGTCTTTCATTCATTTCGAACAATTGCAAATAAGTCAATATTTGTTAACCAAATGCTTTTAAAATCTTCTTGAGACTGTGTACAGTCGTACGATACAAAATTTTGCTAGAGCGTTTTGTTTAAATAATGTACAGTTTGTTGGCAAAAATTTATTATGCTTCATTTTGGCTTATTTTGACCATAAAATATGTGATATTTCAGGGGCAAAAATACAAAAATTTGTTTGGTGTATTGCAACAGAAAAATCCAGATACAAACGATAATAAGTGTTAAAACTGTAAGAATAAATTTTTGATAAAGGCCTATGTATTAATCGGCATTAAAAAATATGTTCGAAACCATTGCAGAACTAAAGAGCGAGGCCTTAGGGGGTCCGCCTCCCTGGCTGTTGAACTGCGCTGAAGTGGGTTTGAAATATTACTTTATTTGGACAACTGTTATATATTTTCTTGACGTACCTGACTACGAAAAGAATACACATTCCTGAGAAGGATTATTAAGTACTTTGAAAACGTAACATGCATTGGAAATGCTATTTCCGCGCCCTCCAACATGGCTAAAAACGGCCTTTTCGCACAGCTATAGACAACATAAAATCTACCACTCAGATCTTGTAGGAAATATATTAAGGACCCTATAGTAAACCTTGGCATATACTTTCTAGCAATATAGTGATGGGATGAGAGCTTAAAGTGCCATAGTTGCAGCGCAGCGACACAAGGGAAACACTGCGCGTCAGTTTAGTGCCTTGCATATACGGACGACATGACACTATGTGAGCGCACCTGGTGGCCCTTATTGCTGCCTCGCGCCTGAGCATCAAACACGCAAAATAGCTTCAGCGAGGCGGGCCCCTTAAGGTCCTGTCATACTTTTCATTCTAATCGCTTCAAATAAAGTTGGTCAAATAATGTTGGATGGTAGTGACGTCACAAAAAACCAGCACTATCGCGGCCATATTTGTTGGAGGAAGTTCGATGCCTTTCGTTTCCATCCAATACTTGCGGATTGATCGGGTTAAAACATTTTTTGTATGTTGGGTGGCTCAGCCAATCATAATAACGCCCTTTGTAAACTAGATAACATAGCCTTCATTCGTTCACCATGTTGAGTTGGATCGAAAACATTACTGGAGATTTAGATACAGACATAGCATTCAAATGAAACTTAATTTATCAACGAGTAGCGCTGTTTACTTTAAAAATAGCATACTAATATTTGAAGTGTAGGCCTACTGAGTCGGTGCATTTGTGATTAAAATACATAAATCTAGAAAGAAAAATATGAAAATATCATTATTCGAAATATTGCAGAAAAATTACACTCACTGCTCTTTCGTTAAATTTTCCTGCGAATGAATTTCTTTTTCATAATTTAAATACTGAATGTCTTTAAACGGAAATAATGTGTACCAAACTTTTACGTATATTCGAAAACATAACCAAACATATACATTACGAGCTCCAACAAAATTTGACAGTGCGACATGTCTTTAAACATAGCTCATAGTAACTGGCCAACTTGATTTAACTGAAATATTTCATGACTAAACTGTCAAATTAAGTCTTCCAAATTTATTGTAAAATACAGTTGGCGATAAAAATTTGACAGTGTGACAGGGCCTTTAGGGAGATTTGTTTACGTTGAAAAGTGGCAGGAAACTAGAAATTATCTAATAGGAAAAAAAGTTATCTATGATTTCAAAAGTGCTCAATTTAGTCCGAACCACATATAGGTGATTAAGAATAAAGTGAGCACTCAAAAAGCCCTGATTAATTTATGTTTTCCGCCAGTTTATATCTTTCCGCTGCATGTAAACATAAACATTGCCACGTGCTTTTATATTTGCATAGGCTTGTACAATGTTTATACCACAGCTAGCTATTTTATTTAGACTCATATGCATCGATGTTGTAAATTTACAAATACTTTTTTACAGTGCGCATTAATAATTGTTTTTGCTGCAACAATGCGACAAGAGCGACTGTGAGAACTGGAACATGTGGTCCCGTCAGACAGGAAAGGAAGGAAAGAGGGATTTAGAAACTGACCATGGCTTGCAATGAGGAAACATCTCAACATTCTCCTGAATGCGAGTCCACTGCGCCCTCAATCTTTCGGTGGCAAGAAAGCAGTTTCAATCGACGAGAAGTAGAATATGGCGCAGAACATTTCTTCAACATCTCTCAGAGCCAAGGTTTCCCCGGGAATAGATTCTTAACATTCACAGAAATACGGCTTGCAGCATTCAATTGACTAAACCAGTAATGCTGGAATCACAATAGCGCGACGGACACAACGCGAAGGACGCGGTGCGACACTGAAAATTCTCGTTATTGCGGAGACTAGTTTGGCTGCTGTTCAACAAATACTAAAACAATTTTATATGTAAATAGTTCTTTGTCACTACATAACAGGTCTGTATGACACCCATTTAAGATGACACTTTTTTACTATTTACAGATTTATTTGCAATATATTTTTGTCATTTCCCACGGGTGTAAATTAAAGCCACAAGTACACTTCTGCTTACAAAAGTTACAAATTTCTTGTAATCTATAATTTAAAAAGTAATTGCAAAATGTGTTGGTAAGCGCATAACTCAACAACGCTTGAACCAATTTGGCCAATCCTTTTTTTTGAAATGTTCGTTGAAGTTCAAAGATGGTTTTTACGGCGAGAAAAATTCGAATAATTGCCGGGAAAAAAACCCTAAAAACAGTAGAGTCAATTTGAGCTTTATTGCTATTGTTGTTTAAACAATGTAGGTATGTTCCTGTGATCGAGGCCTTAAGTATTCACTCAGGTATTGTATAAAGTTTGGGGTGTGGGAGGGGTGGGGTTACGGGTTCGTATCCCGTGCAAGACTTTGCGATGGGAATTACATGACATCATACAAGCGTATTGCGCGCGTTCTTTACACTTAGCGCAGTGGACTGGACAAATATGTTTGTATTTGATGTTTCAAAGATAAACAGTGAATATAGTATAATATAGAATATAGTATCACCATCAATTAACACGTAACTAAATGTTAGTTACTCTTTTCTATAGTACACGCGGGCGAAGCCGCAACGGGACAGCTAGTAACAAATAAAAATCTCTCATGAAATAAATAAATGAAATTTACTACCAACTCTCCTAGGCACAAAAATTTAATTCCGTTTATCAGCTTTCGTGACGCGAATAGCCTATTAATACTTTCTATTTGGAATTCGCGTCGCGTTGGTCACGCTGTTGTGATTGTAGTATAAGGTGTTTCCTACGGGTTCTAAAAGTACTCGGAATGTATATTTTACTTGCCACTTTCTAGTTTCGTCAGCTGGTTCCATGAATGAGCACATAAAACTCTAAGATGGCATTACAAACATAGGGAAGAACGTCAACCATAGATATTTCAGCTTGCAACCACCGAGGAATTTGTAGCAAGATTCTCGCAGGCAGTCCAACACTTCTCGTACTTCGTATTGCGCAGTTCGCGATCGTCGTTATTTGTTGGTTTGGTACAGTGGCTACAACGATCGCCTCTCATAACGGGCCTGTTTCATAAAACTACATCTACAAGCTAAAAGTATAATCTTTACAATTCAAGTTTACGAACGCTTCTAAAAGAAAAACTTTCAACCCGTAAAAATTAAATATTTTGTCAATTTTACAAGTCAACTGTAAGTTTTCTTTTCCATGTGTAAAGTACTATTATTCTTGTTTTAATATACTATACAATATTTATTTGGTCCGTTGTGTGGTTTACTTTTTTTGTTCAGACGAACACATGGAAGAAGTATTTTTAATTAACAAATAATTTTTACTAGAATAATTTAATAACTGAAAATTGCCGGTAATACATCTCCTGGCTCGCAAATAAAGTCTGTCATTTAGCAATTTTATTTTTATACCTATCATCCTAGACTGTACTTAATACTTCAGCACGCGACTCAAGATTATTCTGAATTCGGATATTCTACAAAATGTTCTCAATTATTGCTTTGTGTTATGATTATTGTGCTATGATAACACGTCAATCTGTGGAATAGGAAGTCCCTTCGGAGAACGCTGCATTAATAAATAGGTTAACTATTGAAGGAAATAAATTTATTTTAAGTTCAATAATGTGTATGAGCAGTTTGCATTTTATTCTTGCAAATGGAAATCAAAACCAAAGTTCATTCGTTTAAGACACCAAAACCACATTACCTATTTAATTAGGATGGAAAGTCTGCAAGCTAAAAGGGAATTTTTTTTATAAATATGGTGAGTTGCTGTTTCGTAAAACTACAAATGGAAACTGGTTGTGCACAATTACAAATAAATTTTACATTACTTAGTGAAATATTCTGACCAACGATAATCTTAGAAAACTGCCTTTGATATTCCTCATAAAATTTTTCCAGCTGTGTAATGAATTAGTGCTAAGTTATATGTGGCAAAAGTGATGTGGTTAGTTCATATTGTTACAAGGTCGCAACTGAAAAAAGAGGGGGAGGGGCAAGGGTATATTGCGCACCCCCCTCCTTTCTGAATCCACAATGCAGGGTCAAACCTCAAGCAATCTACCTGTTTATAAATACAGCAATTTTACACGTTATTAAATTTAGTAATATAATGTATAATTTAAAACAATTTATTGAAAGAAAAACCATTATCCAAGATGGTTGTCGTACCTCCTTGAAGATGAAAATTAGAACAGAAATTGTGAGTTGTTCCACCCTGATTGTGAATTCAAAATGGATGACAAAAACATAATATTTCGCTAATATTTCTTAAAATGTCAAGGACCCAAAAAGCGTTAGCAGGAACATAAAACAGACAATAAACTGAAAGGTGCAGCACATTTTTAAATTCACAAGCCGGTAGGTATGACGCTAAGAGAAGGTTCGGTACCGGCAATAACGGACAAGCATCAGAACCGGTCGGTGTTGGCTGGGCCCTCAGGCAGCAATTACAAGACCTAGTGAAAGTAACGTCAGGCAGGCGAGGCGCGGTGATGCAGAGGTCACACACACTACAAACATTTAGCAGTAGTTGTTGGCATGCCTGCGATGACGACATTCCTCACGCCATGCTCGACAGTCATCTATGTAAATTCCCCAGTGCGAACAGCAAACAGCAGATTGCTTGGATACCACTTGAGCGCCCACGGACCGATCACATCGGCCATGCTACTATCGTAGAGTGCAAAAATAAATATATGTTTGACAGGTGTACGTAAAGTTTCACAACAAATGATCAAACCTATCCTAAATATTTTGGTGGGTATGTAAAGGGAAGAAGGAAGAAGGGGGGGGGGAGTTCATGTCAAATTTTAAGTGTTTAAATATATATCATATTTATAAGAGATAGTGTTTGCTATATATAATTTATTGTAATTACGTTTTACAGTAATTAAAATTTTTTAGCTTTAATAGATTTCGTATAATGACATGCAAAAGCGTGCATTTCCAGAAACAGTTTTGTACAAAAAAAAAACGGACTTGCACAAATGAAATTATTCATACTGAAGAACAGTGCCACTGGCTATGTCAAGATACGTAGCCTATAAAACACGACATTAAAACGTTTCGTATTTTTTAAAAATTACAGAAAATTGACAATTACTTTATTTAAAATTCACTAATTAATAAATAATTCAATGCGGTTTTTAAACGTATCTTGATGTAGCCCATGATACTGTTCTTCAATGCGTATTATTAAATTTCTGTAAGTCACTTGGCTTTCCTATTTTGCCATTATACAAAAACTATAAAAGCAAGAAAATCATTATTACTGTAAAAATTAGTTCCTATATATATAATATATATATTATATATATTATATATAATATATATAATATATATGTGTAATGTATAAAACAAACAATATCTTGCACAATTATAAAAATCACGAAGCCAATTAACATATGCACGAATCCCTCCCCCTTTTCCACCCTTCTTTAACGTTCAAATACTACTCTAAAAAAATATTAGGCGGAAGTGGTGGTGATAAAGGAGTACAGAAGACTATTTAACTTCATAGACTTTGTTGATAATACGTATTCTGCTACTTCTGTTGAGAGAAATGACCATTTACCGCTTCACATACATTTACGAACGACGCCTAATAGGGTTTGTCGGTGAAGGCTGGTCAGTCTTGCAAACCTGCTATTAGACACCACGACTTTTGGGCTCTACTGACTGCTACACCACGGGAAGTAAGCTTCGGGTGTTCGTCAACACGACAGAAAAATATCAACATTTATGGAAATCTTTCATGGTTCGGTAAACTGGGTCACGTAATCTACAGCCCATACAGACCAAGGACGTTCCGAATCACATCCATGTAAGAAGAAGTCCATGAAATGTATGTTATTCCTTAATGTCTCATTAGTCCGCCGCGCGGTCAGACAACTCGCCTACCACCATGGTGACACGGGTTCGATCCCTGGCGGGGTAACAGATTTTTTTTTCATGTGGTAAACGTGGCGGATCTTGTGGTTAGCTGCCGGGTTTTCTCTGGATACTCCCGTTTGCCCCGCTCTTGCATTCCGTCGCTGCTCATCTGTAGGATCTCATTTCACGTCATCCCTCTCATCTCTGGTAAGCCAGGCTGGGGGTTTGCGATGGACTGCCAACCCATATCGAAATCATGATCATGGCGAAACTGTTCGAGGTTTTTTTAAATTTAATAAAATTGTAATTTAATAAAACTGTATTTGCGATTTGGTTATTGGCAGCCGAATTATGTAAAAACCCGTTATTACTGCGTGCTGTAAATAAGTTTTGTTGGCTATGTGTAAGCTTACGAGGTCTACTTTCATCCCTGACTGTAACGATCGTTCAATAAAAAAGAAGAAACTCATTAAACGGTATGTAACAAATATTTAAAAACTGTTGCAGTACGGTTTCTCGCCAAATCCAATAGCTATCTACCTACAACGGGAGGCAATCAATACGAATTACGAGAACGTTAAAAATTTACTTACGAAATTATACACTGTAAGTAACTAGTTTACTTTAAAAATAAATGTTTGTAACTACCTATACCATACACAGGTTTTGATAATGGTATTGGAAATTTAATCACTGGCGTAAGTCACTCGATGGTGTTTTTTCCATTAAAAGGACTATACACCGGAAGTAATTTTCTGTGTTTGATGCGCGGAGACAGTGAAGCGATAAGGTTCAGCTTTCCACACTCGACAGTAACTGTGTCGCTTCTATTCGCGGCGCGCCAAACTGGCGTGCAGTGTTTTCGTACTACCTTTTCATACGGGACTTAAAGCGGCGACCCTACAGTTTTATTTACGGAAAGTTTGTGGTAAAGTCCAACGCATGCTTCCAACGGTATGTTTTACGAATCCGGGTGGGAATTTTCCAGTTATAGCTATCTAAAAAAAAAGCCGTTTTTAGCCATTTTGAAGGGCCCCATAAACGTGTTTCTAATAAGATTGGTGCATTTTTAAATTATAGACGCCTAGTTTTAAAAGTGTGTTCTTTTCGTTGATAAACACATATTGTGAATAAGTTCAGGTGTTTCGCGTAGAAAAGAATAGGCGCGGCTCGCTACAACGCCGTTCATGCGTCAGGCGCGTAAGCCTATTAAAACTGCGCAGATTGGAGTAACAGACAGCTGATTGTCTGTAACCCACACGACCGCATCCAGAGATATAGCTCTGGACGGAGAGGATTCGACGATGGTACGGCAAGAACATAATTGGTGGGGCAACGCCTCGGTGGGAGCGCTTTTTTATTGTTACTTTTTGGAGAAATCCCCACTTCCTGCGTTCATTCATTCCGCCCCGCCTATCCTCCTCCTCCCCCCCCCCCCCAGAAATTCCTCCATGGGGTCTAATTCGTCTCACGCATTCCTGAGGCTGTCCCCGGCCTACACAATACACTGATGGGGCAGCCATTTTCAGACCGATATGCGTAAGTTCTCCTTGCCACACGAGATATTGACTAATTAACGGGATAGTTACTAACTCACGTTCAACAACAACGTACCGAGTGAGGAATCGCAACGGTAACACGTTGGACTCGCATTCGGAAAGGCCCGGGTTCGAACCCCGGCTCCGACCATCCAGATTTCTTGTTTTCCACGCTTCCGCGAATTCGCTTGTTGCGAAATACTGAGATGGTTCCGTAACACAAGCCATGACTAGAGATGATGATTTATCGCGGGAAAATTTGCCTGTTTGCTGGGTTTCAGCGTACGTTAGGCTTACCAAAGAATTACTGGCTTTTACTTGTACGTGGAGCTGTTACCCTATTAGACTGAGTCAATAAGGATCCCGCTGTTCTGATACTGGTTTGCAGTTGTGTCAGACGTATATCACCCAATCATGTGTTACAAGAAACTGCGACGTTTTCGAGACTATGTTGGTACAAAATTTTTCCGCGATATACCATAATCTCTAGCCATGGCTGACACCTTTCTCAGTTCCTATCATTGAATCAAGTCACTGTTCAATTACTGCATATAGGCTGTTCACGGTAAATTGCGCATTTTAAGGCATGATAATGCTTACGAAGAAGTGACAAATACAAGTGAGCGAAACTGAAAAATTAAGTAAAGCTTTAAAAAGTTCTCGCTTTACCGTAACTATCCTGTACCAAGAAAAACACCATGTACCCCACAGAAGGAAGTGTCTTCCAAGAAAGGCTCTACGTATAAGGCAGCGATACAAATATGAAGAAACTGTGGGTTATCCGGTCTGGAGGTGATTCACTATTAATCCACTGCAGCGCTCAACCGTCGAAGAAAAAATTCCCTGCTTGTAAATGCGTGTATTTCAACAGAAACATCGACTAGCTAATAGAATAGTTTCACTATTTATCATCGTACTAAAATGTATCAAGGTTTTAACTGTGCATTCTTATACTTTGTTTATTTATGCCCTTTAATCGTAAGGAATGGCCCACTAGTAACATTTTTACTCTTGTACACTTTCTTTTATTATACAACTTTTCAGTAGTAATCGAAAGAGACTACTTTTGTTTGCTTAAGTCGAGATATCTGCAAATTAGTATAATAAAATAATAAGTACTGGCCGGGGTAAAACATTTTCGAAGCTTTGAAGTTTTGGCAAGACAATACAACTTCAAAATCGTTGCTTTAGAGATTAAAAATAATATCCACCTTGATAAAATAAAAACCATAAAAGTATTGGGAGGGTACACAAGGGTATCATACTTTGATTACAGACGGCCCAACAGGAAGTCCATAGGCGTCTGCCACTACCTGAAGGACGACATGAAATGAGGCACAGCAATGAAGAAGCGACGGAATGATAGTTGCGGGGGAAAAGCGAGACGCCCGAGAAAAACCCACCAACCAACGGCAATGTCCGCCACGTTTCCCAAGTGCGAAAAATCCGGAGACCGACCCCGCCGGGAATAATGTATAATTCGTGTATAATCGTGAATCGCTTGTTCTTCGATGGAACACTGTCGACAAACAAACTGAAGACACGGATACAAAGCAGAGATTAGAGAAATGACGTATGTTCTTTTATGACGAGGAGTGTGAGGTCTTGAGAAATAAGGGGTGGAGACCAGTCGCCATACTGATATTGTAAAAAAAGTTGTTGCTTGCCATTGCAAAGTGTATAATTTTGGCTGTGGTTTGTCTAACCATAACCTCATTTCTTAATACGACTACAAGAACAGCTGATTGCACTCCGCCATATTGTTACGTGCATAAACGAAGACAACCTGACCTCAGTACAGCCTGCTAATACTTCATCTGTGTTTTTATCCCACCTCTGATATAGAGCGACGGTTGGGAGCACGAGCAGAGACGCGCCCAGGATTGTTTCAAAGGTTTAAATATAAATGATTCACAAAATATAATACATATGCACACAAAATTTACTTTAAGTCTGACACATGTAACATAACTTCTTTTGTGTTATTATTTTTTTCAGATCGCACTGTAGTGATGTGTAGTAAACTTCCTCTCACGTGGGGAGCAAACACGTGTTCCTTTACTACAGCTAGCAGCAAGTGGTCGCTACTCACACAGCTCTTGATTTCCTATAAAACCACAAATATAATTTTCAATAAAATTGTGTCCTATGAATAAAAAAAATAGTATGAATTGTTGTAACTGATAATACTATAATATATGAGGCGGCCTTGACTCATTTGGGTGTTGGACGTGCCCATTGTCCGCTCCAGAGCAGCAGTGTGTGGAAATGCCATTGTCAGGAAT
>PNEQ01108339.1:13516-24959 GCA_003012365.1 Medauroidea extradentata
AGAAGAATTAAAAAATCATGCACGTACATTCTAACATAACACTCAGTTTTACTATCGATTGTTTTCACACAATACTGGGCAAAATTTACAGAAATCGCACTATTGTTTATATACTCTGGTGCGCGTTCTTAATTTGGGGGGGGGGGGGGGGGAGGGGCAGAACATCCTTATCCACCCTCTTATTATTTATACGTATCCGTGTGTTACACAACTGAAGACTGTAGCATTCGACTTTATGTGGGTTCAGCAACCTTTCAATATTTTCTGACAAAAAAACCATATGATACAGCAACAAAAATTATGAGTAGGTGTTTAGAGTGTTGTTTAGAATTAAATTACTTAAATGTACATAGCTTTCCGAATAATAAAAAAATGGAGGGGGGGGGGGGACAATCCTAAAGATTTTCTACAACGTAGACCGCGCCTAGACGAACAAAAAAAAAATCTGTGGTGGGCATTATGTAGGTAGATGACTAACCACTCTAAATTTTTAAGGGGCTGCGGTGGCCGAATGGTTAGACTATTCACCTCCCACCAAGATGATCCGGGTTCGATTCCCAGTGAGGTCGGGGGAATCGTGCTGGACGATGTCGTTGGTCGGCGGGTTTTCTTGGGGATCTCCCATTTCCCCCGCCTTCTTCATTCCGGCGCTGCTCCATACATGTCACTCATCACCAGCGCTATAAGACCTTGATATAAGCGCTGACCAAAATCTCTCACTCACTCATCTAAATTATAATAGTAAAGCACTGCATGCAGAAACACTGCACGAGAATTATAGGTTATTTGACAAAAATTATCTTGCAATGATTCTGCATAACAAATTAATGAAATATTTAGTTATTATTTATGTCAAGCCGTTTACCAAGAATATATTCTGTATTTTGTCGGAGAGAACATTTTGATAATACAATTTGAATAAATGTTATGTCTCAAAAACTGAAAATACAATAAAATTGTCAAACCCTCGCCCTTAAAACCGACTGCATAGAGTGCTATGTAGTAGAGGGAGACGGGAACCAACTTCTAGGAACACCACCGCAGCGCTAGTGTTCCCTCCCCGGGGCGACGACACATACCTAGCTGTCGGCGACCACAGAGGGAGGCGGTGGCACGCGGGATGCGATAAGCGCTATTGTTCTACTCTCGCAGCCTTCCACATTGTCTGCGCCACGCTGGCCGCCTTGCATCACAAGACCCTGTGTCTGTCTACGGCAACGACCTTCCACTTTGTGTGTGTGTGGATTGGTCACGTCTTCTTGTACCAACAAACCGCCGTATTCGTGAACTAGCGTCAGCTATCTTGCACGAACGCTGCTTGCATATGTTTTTTTTAGCAGTGTATAAGGAAAGTAAAGGTCACTTACAGGGTTTTACGTCATTATCGCCTTGCCTAGCTATAGGGTGAGTGGGCGCTACTGCCAGGGTCGGCCCGAGCGTTGCGACCGAACCAGCTATTGCTATTTGTTAGCTTCTATTTTCGTAGGTTCCTTTAATGTAATGTTTTTTTTTTTTTTATTTCAAGTTCTTTGACTTTCAGGTATTGAAATTTTAATTTTCTTGTGTTGGCTATATCCTCACATTGTGCTGCCTATCAACTGATTGTTGTAAACTTCTGTAAATTGCCTACTTTGATAAACTTGTACAAATTCCCAATTTGACAAATCCGAACACACCTCGTGTAAAAAAGGATGCTAATAAATCAGATGACATTATCAGGGGATGTAACTGGTGAAACAGAAATACAAGCTGAAACATAATAAGCTACTTTGGTTTTAGCAGCAAGAACTGTTTGTATGTTAAGGGTGTTCTCGTAACAAAAGTGCATAATTTTATATTTGTACGAAATAAGTGTTAGTTATATAGACGTTGCTTGTGACTATAATTACCACTTGTGAAAACTTTTTTTTTTTTTTTAGCTCTCATGGTCTTCCCGTAGCGGTATGTCAAAGTCAAAATTTGCGGGAACTTTCTAATAAAAACTAACTAACTTATTCGAATTACGTAATTTACACTCAAATTAGGTAGTGTGGGCCATACGCTAAAATATTTAAAACCACACAACCAAGTCCCTTTGTATTTTTAAAAATTACCAAATATGAAGAAAACTTTCGTTATTTTTATAATTAAAAAAAAAACTAAAGAATTGCATTGTGTGAATTAAAATCTTTTAGCATATGACCCATACCATATAATTTCAGTGTAAATTATTTCATTCGCGTAAGTCAGTTGGTTTTTGCTATTAGCATGTTCCCGTAACTTGCAAATTTTTACTTTCACCTGCTGCTGTGGGAAGACTATGATAGCTAAAAAATGTTTTACAAGTGGAAAATGTAGTCAAAAGTAATGTCTGTGAAACTAACACTACGTCGTACAAATTTAAAATTATGCGTATTTGTCACGTGAACGCCCTTAAGGCGGCCGCCTACCCCACGCTTCAAATGCGTTGCAGTGTGTTCGTTAACAGGTTTTTTTCACGACAATATTGCTCATCTTGTCTGCCGAGCAATAACGGATATCAAATATTACAATGTCGGGATTCTTATTGGCTCAGTCAAATACGACAACAGCTCCTCCTACGAGAGAAAGCCAGTAATCTTCTGGCATGCTGAACGTATGTTGAAATCCAGCAAGCGGTCAAGTTTTCCCGAGATAAATCACCATCTCTAATTATATCTGTACCTCAGAGGCATAAGACACTATGTCCACTTTTCTCATAATTCACTTACCTCAGTTACACGGAACACAAAGTCTGATGTGTCAAAAACACAATTTTCGGGTATTAAAACAGCTGAATTCACTAGTACATCACATTCTTCAAGCTGCTCTCTTGAAAAATATGATTTTTGTGATATGGTGTCTTATGCCTCCGAGGTACACATTACATTTATGACAAAACTATGTAGGGATTCTTCGATAGGAACATTAGGTTGCTTAAAAATTTTTCCAAAATCACTGAAAAATTATCGGTAATGGCCTTAAATCAGTTCTTTACATTTGTTTAAATATCAATTGCTAAAAATTGTACACTAAATCAGTGTAAATAAAAACATAATATCAGTCAGATCGCGTAATGTAAACGAGTGTAGGGTTTTTTTTAATTTGCCTTATAACTAGAGACTAGCTGCTACTCAGTGGAACAGCAGCCAATGAACGAATAGACGGGGGCTTGAATATGTATAGTACAATGGATTCTAGCCTGCAGGTCATTGAACTCACGAAATTTTCCAGTCCCTACTTATAACAAGGAACAATACGGTAAATGAAGAGGGAGAGCTGCACAAAACTGAATAATGCAGACAGAGACAAGCGCCTCCTCGACAGCAAAGCCATTACAGACTATTATAAGCTGTTAAAATAAATTGAGCACTTTTGAAATCTTAGATCCTTTGTTACTTTAAGGGCGTTCAAACGCGATGAAACCAGAATTTTATATTTTTATGAAATAGTGCTAGTTTTATAGACGATACTTGCGAGTACAGTTCCCTATTATGAAACAATTTTAGCTGTCAAGTTTTTTTTTCATAACGGTGCATCAAAGACAAAATTTGCATTTTACGTTGCCGTGCAAATAGTAAAAACCGATTGACTTACTTAAGTGGTGAAATAATTCACGGTTAACTAACATTCCATGAGCTACCCAACAAAGCATTTAGAAGGCCAAACGTAAAATTTTTTGAATTAAAAAAAACCGGGAAAGTACAAGAAAAAAGTTGAAAATTCAGCAATTTTTTAAAATATAAAAATAGTTAACTGGAAGTTTATTTAATATTTGTTGCATAGCCCATGACATGTTATTTCACTGTGAATTATTTCATTTTAGTAAGTCAAACTTATTTCATTTACTGCTCCAGTACCGGCATTGCGATAACAATTAATAATGTGAATTGCAAGAAATAATCTTACCGTTGTGTTATGAAGGTATTGTCCCGTGATAAACAAAAACATAACTAAAGCTCAATAATACACTTATGCAAAGTATTTAACAAAATAACCCACTTATTTGTCGGCGTCATGTTGCTGGTATTTGCGCTGTTCAACTTGTTTAACAAGGGCTGATATGTTACGAGAAAGGGTCTTGAATTAGGTTGTAAACGTTTATTTGAAAGGTTTTGTATTATAGCACTAAAATATATACAATTTTGGGTGATACGAGTTGCAAATAATAAATTATACCTTTTTAAAATTGTATTTTGAAGTTTGTGTTGTGTGTATGCGTGTGTGCAAATGGTAACGATAACACCCACCTTTAAAAATAAGCGTTTCGTCTCCTCTGGTATATTTTTTTTTACAGTATATATTACATGCTCGTTGGTATTGCCTCCATAAGACTTTCAGCGGTAACCTTATCAATTCGTGATGCAATAATCAAGATAAAGGAATATCGCGTGTTTCTCTTCGCAGCGAAATATTCCTGCTAAAAACTACAGTGATAAAAAGCTGGTAGATAGCTATTGAAACACAGAAGGAAGCGATCATTCTGGAAAAAATAACTGACCGAAGTGCTAAAAACTACGTTTTGTGGCCGGCTGCATATATTCTTGGACAGACATCCTTGGTAACACGTTCTCCAACAGTGCTCAAGGTAACCTCCTCCAATGATACTCATTATACCAAGATCACCCAATAGAACGTACATACAGTATTTAATTCTGTCTGAGAAGGCACTGTATTAAATTCAACTATAATATTCAAACTTCTTTCAATGTTGTATGGAATACAAGAGTCAGTAAAACCGACCATAATGTATCCCCGCAAATGGTGAAAGTGGACAAAAAACTCAATTCACTGCAAAAATCACTGACAGTCTAAATGATGTAAAAAAAAATTACTGCCGCATGTAAGTAGGACAGCCTTTGATAAACCGTCTATGATTAGACCGGGGGGCGATAAGCCTCCCATAACTCAATAATAGTTTTTAATAGTTGACTCACGTTAAGTATTCACTTCTGAAGACCCAGTTCTCTTTTTCCAGCAAACATGAACAATACCTACCATGCTGATTTAATTATTCATTGTAGTATGTAATTAAACAGATTTCATACCGCTCAAAATTTAAGAGCGTACGGTATAAAAAAAACAACTTACAGGCAAACGATTACCCAGAATGATACATTTGTTCAGGGTTCTTACAGCAACATACAATTAAAATTCAAGGACTTTCAAGGACTTTTCAAGGACTGTCTCCTAACATTTCAAAGACCGCAGTAAATTACATCAGATACGCCAAATTTTTATTTGAATGTTTAAGGTTTTATTTTCAACATATCTATTTCAATTTCCTCCCGCCCCCCGCCGCCCTAGAACTGAAGTTCACCAATGGTAAATGAACCAGAAATTTTCAATTTCATTTAAAATTAACACCTTCATATTTATTAAAAAGTTTCATGAAAATAAATTACACTGAATCACAAAATAAGTACATTTTAAAGAGAGACATTTCGTTTTCAAAAAAATTCAGTCTGTTACTGGTTCTAATGTAAACAAATATGGCTGATGCCATGCTCCTGCTTAAGTATTAGCACACAATAGAGTTTTGTATTCCCAATTCAATGTATTAAAATTACCATGAATTAAATACTGCAACTAAATAAATAAAAAATAGTAAGCATAGTGAAATATCATCGTCAGTAATTGCGCAAAGTACAGTGCGGAGATCGTTGGTACAAAACACAGCTTCGGAAGTTGTAGGGCAACTTCGACTTGAAAAACGTGGGCAATATTCCACTTTGCAACATGCACTGCATGCTACCTTCTCTCACAACTGACACGTAATTTATATTTTAATCCTCTCGTAAATACAGGATTTCGTATCTGCCACTTTTCCTTTTCAAAGCTCTTTTTAGTATTTTTTTGCACCTCATCTCTTCCAAAAAAACTTTGCCAATAAACTCTTGCAGATGCAGATTACTACTT
Organism: Medauroidea extradentata; assembly: GCA_003012365.1. NCBI lineage: Eukaryota > Metazoa > Arthropoda > Insecta > Phasmatodea > Phasmatidae > Medauroidea > Medauroidea extradentata. The sequence continues at coordinate 19,433 of PNEQ01108339.1, forward strand.
GTCACAATCACATAAAAAAACACTAGGCGTAACCTAACGTACTGTGGTATACCAGAAAGTGTATCAATTTCACCGACACTGCAAAACATCTGTTATCATCAGGTAAATTATATTACAGAAACAATGCGTAGACAAAATAAGGTTTCATATTTCTGAGAAAGGATTTTAATGTTAGGAAAATAGCTAGAATATTAGGTAAGTAAAACCTAAAATTCAAGGACTTTTCAAGGACTGGATTAAATCAAGGCCTTTTCAAGGCCTTTTAAGGACTTGGTCAAAGTTCCAGGACTTTCAAGGACCGTAAGAACCCTGTTTGTTAAGCTTGACCTCTTGCGATTTCGGCGTCAGCTATTCTTTTTCAGAAAATACGTTACTCGAGAAAATTTTTGCTCAGAAAGTTGGCATAAACTATCGTCTAGAACAGTTTTTCTTTAATTTTTGCAAACTGGTTTCACGAAACAATTATAGACTGATGCTTTTAGCACTGAATTATGTACCCACGACCTCTAATGTTTAAGACCACAAACGCATTGTTTAGTAACTGACCTATGATCGATGCAAAAGGGCAAAAGGTGGCTTGATCCCGACACTCAGTAGATGTAGGGACTGCGAAATCACGGCCTATCGATCCTTTTGGCTTGAGGAGGTTTCAACAAAAGGTGTCAAAAGTGTTCACTTTACCGTCAGCAGTCTTATAAGAAATAATACATGCGTTGTGTATCATACTATATTTATACACTTGCATTTAGGAAACTACACGTTCCTTAATAAAATACTTTTGCGAGGTAACTACAATGACGACGTAGAAATTTTAGCTTTGATACTAAAACTAATACATTTCGTTCGAATTGTCAGACACTCGGTTGAAGTTACTTTGATCGTATTTCTTGGTTGTTAAAAACCCTCCTGACAATCCACTGCATGTTCCCGCCTTCTGGCAGGGTCACATTGTGTATGAGAGAAGGCCGGGGTGAAGGTTGGGCCGGCTGCTTGACTAGGGAAACATGCCTGTCGCCTGTCTGGACCGAAGAATGGATGAGGATGAGATGAGTGTGGAGCAGCGATAGAATAAAAAAGAGACGGGGAAAACGGGAGTTCCGAGAAAATCCGGCGGCCAACGGCAACGTCCGCCACGTTTCTCACATACGAAAAATCCGAGACCAAACCCGCCGGGGATCGAACCCGAATCGTCTAGGTGGGAGGCGAGAGGCCTGACCCCCTCGACCACTGCGGCCCCATTAAAACCTTTCTACGCAATAAAAATTCAGCATCTCTCGCGGTTTTGTAATAGTTGTGATACTTATGTGTGATTTAAAATAGTAATAATAAATATAGTACGTTTTATGCTATTTGTTAGAAATGATAGTCTCGTTAATTCAGGACGCCTACGACATAAGGTGGATAATCACAAACAGAGTTGGAATTACTGGTATTTTGTTTTGTTGAGTTGTTTAGAAAAACACATTAAAACATATCGTTATCGCGATATGGTAAAATATGAGGCGCTCAGTATACAAGTGGTTTAAGTCCAAAAATTTATACTCTTGTTACATAAGTCTGCAAGAAAACCTTTTATTTCTCTTGCTCAGAAATCACAAATAATTGTTGTTTGCACAAAAATCTTCTGCGTGTTAATTAAATATATGCTAAAATTTTTATATACATTCTCATTTTAAACCAGGAAGCAGCGAGCAGTGTTTATGGACATACGCCACTTGTACTCTGAGTGACTCATATATTACCTTGCCTAAATCTCGCCAATATTGATTGATTTATGTACTATATTTTAACTATGATTGTATTCTCGCCTTTTCAGTGTCATCAGAAAATGAGCGTGTAAAAATTGGCGGTGTATAATGAAGGTAACTGTATAATGTTCAGGCACTACTTAATATTTTTTAGTAGAAAATATGATTCATAAAGGGAAAATTCCAAATTTGGGGTGAAACCTTTCCTGAAAGAACAAATAATTTTTTATTAAAATTACTAAATAAACTGCAGATGTGTGATGACTGAACTAATTCCTTGTAACGAATTTTGAGTGCTTGAAACTACCGAAGTAAGCAATATTCACGATTTAATGCGCGTGCTCATTACAACCAACAGTTACTCAGAAAATAACAGAAGCAGTGGAGAGATTTGGTTGGTCGCGTGAGTGAACTTGCTTTGCGCGCCCGATCCTAGAAGTGTGGAAGCACTAAGGACGACACAGCTCGCGCATCATGCCTGACTCTGGCCTCTAGGCGCCACACACTGTACTGGCGTACATTCTTGTAGCCGATATATCGCCTCCGAGACGTTCAATTGAGACCCTGTGATTACATCGTGTGCTTAATGCTACAACTAGGTAACTAGGTAGCTGGAGACATCCAATTGTAACATTGAAAACTGCTTTTGTCATACATATAGTTATTTGTTGGAATTCAAATTTGTGTTGCATCGATGCTCCTAATGAACACGTTTATAAATTTACACATATCAAAAGGAACAATCGTAAGGATAGTGTAGACATCTACAGATAACTTAAACTTGGAAAAATTAAGTTACCAAGTTCTTGTACTAAGCTGACGATATGACATAATATTAAATATATAGTATGCCATCACGTCATGCCATCCTCGGCCAATAAGATGCCTACGTGCACCCAGTTGTATGTAAGTCTGCATTCCGGGGCGCGACAACCCGGGTACCTTCCTCATATTATATATATATATATATATATATATATATATATATATATATATGTGTGTGTGTGTGTACTATCTACCCCAGCATGCGTCGCAGGGCCCATTAAACTGTTTGTCTCCTCCCCTCCTTTTCTCTCAAAGAATAACTTTTGGCAGAAACCAAACTCACCAATGTTTATTGCAATAAGATGCATGGTGCAGGAGCGTGTAGAAGAACACACTAACGAACAAACATTCATTATTACATAAGAGATCATCGACAACAATGCAAGTTCGGCTTGCAGAGTGAGAGAATGTAGCCCCAGGAAGCAGGCGGCGTAGTCGGAAGTTCTGGAGCTTACAACATGCCGAATGTGCAGCACAGCGTGCAGGCTAGCTGGGGCAAGGGCGACCTATGTATATGGTCCAGTGCTCGTGGCACTATGACCTCATGTCGGCTCTGTGTCACGGAGTGTGGCAGAGATAACGTGTAGTCACTATCACCACGCCGCCCCGTGTCCACAATGCCACGCGCCCGTCCACACACCTAATGCCGTACCAACCACATCACTCACACCGGACCAGTATAGCCAACTACAATCACTTGGAAAGGCGACTTACTGCCGGAAAATCTGTGCTTTAAGCTTCAATGTACTACATTCATTGCTGACGGTTTTCTTTCGTTACTGGTGAGTCCATATTTGACTGGGTCTAACGTATGCGATTCGTCTGTCAACAGCTGGACTGTGCCACATAATTCTCAAATCACACGAGTCGCAGGACGCATAATGATATGGAGAATGCGCTGGCAGAAAACATAGCGATTTTCCACCATTTCTAATAATAATGACGTACAAATAAAAACGAACATTCACGTAGAATATTGCCCCGCCAATTTGGGTGTTTATATATGCACGTGTCCCCTGAATAGCTTTAGAAGGTCTTCGTCACGTTGAAAGGACGCATAGACTAAATGATACAATATGCAACGCATTTTAAGCGCGTGGTAGGCGAGGTCCTTAAAATACCTAGATGTTAACTTAAGTGCTGACCAAAATCTCTTCATTCATTAGCTCAGCCATATAGCGTAACAGTTCCGCGTGTATCTTTTGATAAGTTGAACGTCCGCTGAAAACTAGCAAAAAGTCAAGTTTTCCCGCGATAAATCATCTACTAAAAATAGATACAGAAGTTTTGGTCTGTGAATTTCACAATCTTGCAGTAGCCGAGGTAATATATCGGTCGCATGTCACCAAGGGATTCCGGGGTGGGGTCACTCCAGGGTGTCACATGTGGGGACTCGTGTGTGATAACGCAGGTCGACGGTGTAGCATTGATAACTTATTTCCAATTGTCCTTTCATTACGGGGCAACTCCATGGTCAACTCAAGTCGCTGCGAATACCCAACGTACTGCCGCCGTCAAACTGGCAACATTGCACTTCTGTGCCTCTCATATCACATGCATGCGTGCCAGCGTGGACAGATCGAGTGAATGGAAAATATTGAACTGCGCCAATTGTTGCTACTTCTACGTAGATACCGAACTTCACAGACCACAACTCGTGTGTAGATGTAGATATACAGATATTTCTCTCAGCCTCTGTGACCCTAAGTGTACTTTATTACTTTACTAGTCTTCGCATCCCCTACAGCGTGAAGCTTAAATAGCTTTATCCGTGGACATCCCGTATATATTAACTGTTAGTTTTGTAACAAATTTATTTTTCCACTTTTTGCAACGATTGGGCGTAGAATATGACGTGTTCTGTTCAAACTTTCCAGTAAGTTATACGTCCTGCCATGATTAAGTGTCTAAAAATAAATTGAAATCAAAAGCATATTTTATTCAGTAAAACTTCAGTACATTTGGACTCATTACTTTTATTTGTTGTACATGTTTGATGCAATGTCAGTCGACATTTTTAGATCTAAAATAAACCCAAGGTGCCCAATCCACCGTAAGTGCAGTCAATTTCGTCTTGCACCGGGACTGGCATTGCATGAAGTGACTAATTGAACGTCCTCAGAAATAATGAAATGTTCTCAAGTTATACGGAAGAGTATAATCTATATGGGAATTTAAAAAGAACTTTTCCCTCGTCTCGTTGCCATTTAACAGTGTCTATTATATGCCGATTATGTTCCCACAGAGAGAGAGAGAGAGAGAGAGAGAGAGAGAGAGACAGAGAGAGAGAGAGCGCGTGCGACAGGATAGGTCTACGGACTTGGGGGGGGGGGGCGGCTCCGAATGATATTTTGAATATATAACCAATGCAATAAGCCAGAACTTATAATAAATTCACTACACAGCACACAATATCATGATTCTTAGATTTTCTGTTCGTGCGTAATCTGTACACCTTAGTATTCGTTCTGCGATTGAACTCACGTTTCTGAAATTTTACTACTGTAAATATATGTCTCCAATACTAATAGTTCGCGGCAAAATTTCTTTCATATATAAAATCATATCTGAATTAGAATTCACAGCGAAGATAATTTGCTGTGTCCTCATTTTTTCAGATTAAGTTCAACGCATGTTTGCTACAAATTAAATATTACCACCCGACGTTGCATTCCGTATAATGATAGCCCAGACAAAATTAACGAGGTTTATGATCCACACAACTCCCAACGGATTAGAGATTACTTAGTATGTCAGTAGATGTAAAATGTTCCTCCGGGGACAGGGGGGTGGGGGTTGCGGAGCCGGAGCCGCGGCCGCCGGATGACGTCACCCGGCCGCCATCTTGGATGACGTCACCCGTCCGCCATCTTGGATGACCCTGACCTTTGCAGTCGCCATCTTGGATTGCATCACTTCCGGTCGTCGGTCGCCATCTTGGATTGCATCACTTT
>PNEQ01108344.1:0-32787 GCA_003012365.1 Medauroidea extradentata
CTGTGTGGTTACCTAATGCCTGCTCGTCCAGCCTGACGTTCTGGATGTGAACGAGAGAGATGTCTGTATCTCTACACTACGGCTGCTTGCCTTCTGCGCCTACTATACAGTTTGCTTGACTTCCACTGGAGCATCCATGCTTGGCATGGTGTTGGATCGCACATCTCCGACTAGGGGGAATCTATGACCTCTGATCTGTATAGTGTTTTATACTGATATGTGTGTTTGGTTTTACACTCAACTGTGTGTGCGTCAAAGTGTTGAGCTGCAAGTACATGCCTTATGGAGTACTACATTGTGTTGGACTATGGAAAAAAATGGCTGTGAATGTATCTGCGATACTGATGCATTGAGAAAATAAATGTTAGTTTTGATGTGAAATATGTGTGTGTTATTATTTCATTGTTCCTTGTCATTTAAATTATGTGGTTTAAAAAAAATGTTCAATCTAAAAGAAAATAATGATAACATATTGCAGTTATAATAAAATGGTAAGAAGCAGCTATGGATTTAAAAAAAATATAATGGTAAAGGAAACTTTTGCTGGTACACATTTAAAGTTCAAGCCAACTTTGTTATGCTGTGCACAACTGCTGCCTCACTGCGACAGCGACATCTTGCGAACTGAATACTTAAAATAAGGTAACCCCACCTTATATACTGCTGGTTGGAGTAGGGTGTGGAGTACCAGTTTATACTGGTGTTTCCTCCAGCCACCCTTAGTCGAGCTTCGGGAGTCGAGAGGAGAGGATGTCTCTAGAGGTAAGCCTGCTGGGGAGGGGAGAGAGGGGTAGGTAGGAGGGTATGCTAAATCTTGTGTAGTATCAAGTATAGGCTTCAGGGGGTAGAGGGGTTAGACTGGAGGGGGTATGTCATAAGGATAGGGAGGGGTTAGACTGGAGGGGATATGTCATAAGGACAGGCGGGAGGGGAGTATGCTTGGTGATAGGCAGGGGTTCAAGGATAGAGGGGCGGTACAAGGACATGCTATATGGATGGAGGGGGAAAGGTAGGGAGGGGTAGGAGAGGCTACAGGGGTATTCTTTTAATGGTATGCTATAAGGATATGCTATAAGGATATGCTATAAGGATGGGAGAGGCTACAGGCGTTGTGCTTTAAGGTATAGGAAGGGGGTAGGAGAGGCTACAGGGGTATTCTTTTAATGGTATGCTATAATGGTATGTCATAAGGACAGGAGAGGCTACAGGGGGTGGGATATTCAAGGGTATGCTATAAGGGTATGCCATAAGGGCTGGAGAGGCTACAGGGGGGTAGGATATTCAAGGGTATGCTATAAGGGTATGCCATAAGGGCAGGATAGGCTACAGGGGGCAGGATATTCAAGGGTATGCTATAAGGGTATGCCATAAGGACAGGAGAGGCTACAGGGGTAGGGAGGAGGTATACACTTCCCCTTCATGGCGCTTAGTCATAACTTGTACCAAAAGGATCCATTCCCCTCATTTCCCCTCACTTCCCCTCACTTCCCCTCCCTCCTGGGGCAGGGCTTAAGCTCTCGGCCAATCACAGGCCTCATGGCACTTAGGTGCTATTCGTACCAAAAGACCCCAACAACCAATCCCAGCCAAGACCACGCCCCCTAATGACCCTCTAGGCCAATCAGAGCTCTTGCTGCAGGCAGGGGAGGGGTCGGCCATGTTAAGCTTATGACCGTTAGGCCGGTTTTGCTTCAAGTTGGGGCAGAATGCCCACCCGGTCCCTACTGTTTGTCTTCCCCAAACATTATTTTAAAATACGAATCTACAAGAAGTACGTTTATTTTACACAATATGCAGCCTTACCTTCTTATTGTTTTCTTTAACTTCATTTTTCAGATGTGAGTTCTCTTGAGCCAGCCTTTGCACCTTTAAATAAAACACACGTAATGTACTTATACACAATTCGATGATCAGTATTTGGGCTAAGTTATCTAAAAAGGCATACATGAACTATCACTTCTTCATTTTGTAAGGGAGTTATATTTACACAATTATGATACATTTTACTACATGATTTGAACACAAACCGTTGAATTTACTTATTTTACTTTTTCTTAGGGTAAAAACCCTTTCAACAGAAGACTTGTGATGTAAATTGGTGAGATAAATTAGCAACGTTCATGATGCATACGAGAAATGCTACGTTCTCGTATATAATGGCAAAAGTGAATGTTTAGTTTTGTTTAAGGAAGTAGGAGTAATTTAATGGATGTAAAGAAACGAGTTAATAGTGTCAGGAAATATAATCGTGATATGAGCTGAAGAGACATGAGCTTTCTACTGTTTCAACGTCATCACGTAAAATGTAAAAGTTTATATTTGACGTGTTTTCAGAATATATCCTTCACATGATAATAATACTGGTAAGATGTTCTAAGGTTGTATTAATATTACGTGTCATGTTTATTCTTTAAGCAGATATTTCCCCAACATACAGTAGTAATCAGTAAAGTAAGATTGAAGAATAACCTGTTTTGTATTTCTTTCCACGTTTATTGTGTACCGTTGGTGCCAGGAAGCACTGGCATCGACAGTGCATAGGGATCCTTGACAAGTGCAAATCTTCGATTTCAAGAACAATTGGAATGTGCATTTACGTCGCATATTTGTTATCACAGACCATAAATAACACTTCAAAAATGGTGATAGGTGTTGGGAATATTATTTACATTTTTTTGGTAGAGCAATTATTTAAGTAAGTAATGCTCGCAAGGAAATTGATTAGCATAATCTGTTGTTGAATCTTTCACAGCAGAAATCACACATTTAAGTGACAACCTGTGCTATGATCTATAAAAAAAATATATTTTGGTTTACTAGTTGTATTTCACGAAGCCCCAATACACAGACCATTCTGCTCATATTTGAATAAATTAAGTGTTCTGCTGATAAATTACGGGCCGCGTTGCAACTGTACATGCATTTAAATACATAATTATTTTATTTCCGAAATAAATAATATTCGTAACAAAGGAATTATAAAACTATTGTAGTGCTTACAGAACGGCATTATGTAGAACTGTGTATTTAAACTAGCACAACGGTCACTAGATAAATCATTCAGAAATGACGTTTACTATAGAAAATATACAACAAAGCTGAAACATAATGAGTTTATATTATTGCACTTCGTAGAATACATATTGGAAGAACTGTGACATGCAATGTTATATTTGTATATATACATACACACAACGTGCAATAAAACATACCTACTAACATTAACAGGTGTTTACTGATGTAAAAATGTATTGTTTGATGCAGGGAACACATGGTCCAGCTCACTTAGGCAGCGCTGTTAATTTTCCAAAGTTTGAGAATATATAAACAATTTTATAATATTTAGGAAGCTTCTGTCTTCACAGAAATAAATTTATGGTTATGAAATAGTGTTACCGAAGTAAATAATAACGGCAAGTATATGTACAGTACATTTAACACACGTCAATCACGTTGAAAAGCGGATGGGCACTGCCTTTATTTCTTCGACAAATATATGTGACAGTAAAAGTTCGCTAGTTTTGATCAAACATAATTAAATTGCTGGAAAGTAGAGAAATAACTATCTGTTGCAACATTTAGGCATTCATTCAATTTTTTATTTTACAGATAACAACTATTGCTTATAAAGTATGCAACCAGAAATGAATGTGAATTTCACTGCCCTCCTAAGCAAAAATGCAGTAACTACAGGAAAGATGAACATTAAGTTATACATATACATATATATACATATACATATATATGTCAGCTCTGAATGCTCTACCTACAGAATATACAAAAAACGCAGTATCTGCTTTAGATAAGGCTACAGCACACTTGTGAATCGCAGTATGTGGCAAAATTTATTGTATATCTTAGCATAAAGAATGCATTACCTGCATGAAGCAAAGTAAGACTGCAGTAACTTCTTTTCAGATACTAGATTCTCACTAAGCAAATAGTACATACTGCATTTTTCCTAGGGATTATTGTTTCTCTCTTCACTATAACTGTGGCATGGAGGTAATAATTTATCTCTATGGAATTAAAATTCATGTGGTAGAAATGTATACGGTATGCGGCATTTAGGTAGTAATATACCTCGAAAGAACTAAAATGCAGCTCTGTTTCGTTGTGGTTATGTTTAATATACCGATATGTAACAAAAGTATGTTGATGCCATTCAATCTTATTGTGTGGTACTAAGTGTAAATGCAATTAATTACGTATGACTGAAATAAACTGTGTAACAAGTATTCGTGCCCAGCATATGGTGAAGTTAGCAGAAGAACAAAGCAAAACAGCCTCTGAAGAAACAGACATCAGAGCTGAAGATGAAACAGACGACAGAGCTTATACCAACAAATCATTTTGCCTCAGTGTAACAGTATATTAGAAATACTCAACAGAAGATTGTCAGAAATGTTTTTGGACGAATATGGAAGTGATTGGAAGAAATATCTGCCGTACGTTTTCCACGCGTACTGGTGAACCCCTCATTCCAAGCTAAAATAGAGTCCGTCCTTTAGCTATGCGGAAGAGTTTTAAAGTTACCAACGTTAGGGGATTTAGTTGTTATAGAGAATGAATTAGATCAATGATATGCGACACAGAGTCATCTACAGACACTGCAAAGCAGATTAGCAGAAGTCTTTAATATAGTCATTCAACACAAATTGATTTAAAACCAAAATAATATTATACACAAAACACTAGGGTACCTTCACCTGAATAGATTCAGTACATTTATATTGTCCCACTATAAAGAAAGGCAGATCAAACAAGTTTAATAAAGTATTGCATGGTCGGTTTAATACTGTGAACAAACTGAGTCCTATTACATATGAGGTACTAATAGACATTTGTAAAGATATAGTGCATAGTGATCATTTGAAATTGGCTCCTCAAGGATTTACCAAAGCTAGTAAATGTGACGAGAACCATGTCACCACGAAAAAAAAAAAATTACCGACATACGGATAAGATAAAGGAAGTCGATAATAGTGATTCTGAAGTTGAAATATCTTCACATTTTATATTGCATGAGGTGGGCGAAATACAGCCTGTTTTTAATGATGCAGATGTAAATGAATACGAATCTGATGACACGGTAGATGATCATAATACAGATGAAGTGATAACTGGGAACTGTCAAAACATTTAAAGTCTCAACTTCGAGATCTCTGTTATGTTCCAGAGTATGAAATATGGCTGAAAATTAAAGTTTTATTATATTTGAGGAAATCGTTACTGATGAGGAAACAAACTGCAATGCAGAATGATTAAATTTGGTTAAAGTTGCAAGGTACAACTTCACATTGTGTTATTTATTGGCGTTCTATATTTATTGCAGATTACATACAAAACTGAACATTAGTAAGAAGATTATTACTAATCCCAGCACAAGACATCATTGTAACCAGTGATAAATGGGCTATAACTGTTGACATTCCTTTAAATCGATATAGTCATAATATTTCTGACTTTAATATACAATTAGGTAAAATTCAAACGAGCTCGTATATCGCAAGGAGGACTGAGTTACCTTCGAATTGAAGAATTAAGGATTCTAAGTACATTGATTCTTGAATTAGATGCTGAAGTAGACTATTTGCTGTTTAAATTACGCAAAGCACAACGAAGGAAAAGAGGATTAATATATATGCAGGAGGACATATTTTAAAATTTTTAATTGGTAGTTTGACCACTGAGAATTATATAGTTTTGCATGTTTTGATTAGTATACTTGATGAAAAACAAGGATGTTTTATACATGTTGTAGAAAAATGCTTACGTATATAAAACGTGTGGATAAAAGTATTGTTAAAAATAGGGGAGAAATTGAACCTATAGACTAACAGACAGGTTAACAAGTAACACAAGATTTACAAGATTTGCGACTTAAGTTTGTTAATAATATAGAAAACACAGTAAAGTATAGTAAACGTATTTCTGGGGATAATAGATACATGCGTAATATTTAATTTATCTTAATTGATGTTAAAATAAGTACTAACAATTTAAAGACGAGTATTTATATAACAACTTCTGATAGACTGTTTTCATAAGTATTAAGTCCAAAGAGCTTAACTAATATTATAAAGGATATAGCTTTAAAATTACCTTCAGAAACCACTTAAATTACTGGGACTGATCAAGATAAAGTATACGAATGTAATGAAATTTCCACAGTACATACAGTATCAACAATAAATATTATTTAGCTTATCATTGAATTACCATTAAAAATAAAACCTGCTATTTTGCGATATAATACTTATAGAATACATTCATTCCCGGTACAACAACAACTAGTAAGACGGGATGTTCAGATTACACCAAGTCATGGTTATATAGAGCTTTCAGAGAATAGCAACGATGCGTATGTTCATCTGTCAGAATCAAATTGCGAATTCATGTTAATTTGGAAAACATACTGTATGTTTTGCAGATTTGCCTGTGTATTCAGTAAGTACACCACATTGCTTGAGGTATTTACTTTTGTCTAACAATATTGGAGAGTGCAGAAAGAGAAGTATGTGTAGGAAAGAATTGCTGGAAATTACTTTCCCACAATTTTCATAATAGTTCCAAATGACTGGATACATAGTTTGCTCAGTTTTATAAATATTACCGTATTATGCCTCGATAGTAGTTTCAAAGTAAGCAAAAATTATGAAAGGTCAGGGTCACCTGATCCTTGTCAGTAACTGTACGATTGTCAGTTCTAAGGTAAATCATTCATGCCCAAGTAACAAGCTTACAGAGTTCAGTTTATGAGAACCTATATATGTGCCGGTTCAACAAAGTATTATCACTGAAGAAGAAATACTCCAGTTAGTATCTAACGATACGCTACAAAAATTGCATAATTACAGTTAGACAAAAACTAATTATATTAATCATCTTTTTTGACAACTAAAGAACTTACTAAAGGAAAGTCAAACTGTGGGAAGTTCGTCGCAAGTGACGATCTATTGCATCAGTGACTTCATAATATGTCTTTGATGTCTTACAATTTTGCTGTGGCGGCAAAATGCCCTAAATTTCTTTGTCCAAAGTTAACCAGATTCAGGAACGAAGTAAAACCCAGAGGGGACGACTTCACAACTGCAGACAACAGCTCAAAATAAATCGAGATGACCAGCATCATATCCTCGAAGGAGGAATCCATTCCTGCCCGATGCTCAACTACATCGGATTCGACGATATTTGTTAGGTACTCCCAACAGCCCCAGTTCTAATCAGTTACTCAATTCCCGAATGCTTTCACTGATTTAGTATGTTCAAAATAAAGTAGGGTTAGAAGACGTGCATAAATGATCAGAAACGATGAGTGGTTTCACAATTTTAAGAATTTTTAAAGGAATACGAATTTTTAACACAGCTTTCTGTTATAAGCATTTACCAGTTTATTGTACCCCAAGGTATGTTATTCTCTGAACAATTCTATTTAATTGAAGATATACAGTTTATCACATTTCATTATGTATATTATGGCAACATTATTGTTCATGCCATGATTGAAACAAACAATAATTAAATGTTTTGGCAGTTCTGAATAATAATAACTAAAGTTTAATCAAATGTAATGTATACTTAAAGATAATAGGAATGTGTCAAATTTTCATATTTAAATTTATACGTTATACAAGATTTATTGGTTTCTTAGTTACTCTTTAATAAATGATGAGACAAGGCGGAACTGATAAAAAAAGTATTAAAAACCAAGGTATTAATATATATATATATATATATATATGTGTGTGTGTGTGTGTGTGTGCTTAATGTAATTACCAATTAATATATATATATATATAAATGGGTATGAATAAAAGCTTTACGGAATATAATTTGCAGCTAGTATAGAACAGAGAACTAATTATGGTTATAAACTAAACAAGTTAATTCAAGTGTCATTGTTGACATGTTTCGATTAATTAAGAAGTAGGACATTAGAGTAACACGAATTAAATTTTTTTCATCCATCCAATTAGCATAGGAACGATAATTTCTACCATTTCAACGTTTAATGTAATAACAAGTGCTAGCCATGTCAACCAAGATAGCTGTACACACTCTATGGCGAGATGTTACAACCTTCACCATGCCGCCGCACAATATGGCGAGAGTATTCACAACAGAGACATTAAGTATCCTGCATAGCGTGCCCATCAGACTTCTGAAAAGCTTTCGGTTTACCCTAGAACTTTATTTAATGAAACGGGAATGTAATGCGACGCTGCTTGTTCAACTTTGTCCAGGATTTTATGTTTGCTATTCAGTGATACCGTAATGTTACATATGTTCGGTTCCTGCCTCGCCTTGCTGGGCATAATGTAAAACATCGCTTTGAGACTAGTTCGTCGTTCCAGGGCAACACTCCTTTGATGATCTCATGGCCTGGACGAGATTCTTGAGGTGTATAGACTGCGGCTTCCTGCTCTGCGTCGCACGTCACTCAATATATTAGTTTGAACCCCGACACTCCTGCTGTTGAATGCTTCGCGACCTGAAAGAACTGTGGTGACTGCAGCCCACACTAGAGACTGGATGTGATTGCTCTATTAGTAGATTTAGTACTGAATTGCATTACGTGTATTCTTCTTTGCTGTACTTTCTCAACATCCTTTCTCTTGGTGTTTCGTCTGTTACTTCAAGAACTCGTCTGTCTTTATTTTGTATTGTACTTTTCCTCAAGATTGTAATAATACTACAGAATAGGGTTTGTTTATGTTTTCAACACTTACGAATGTTATGTTTATTTCTTTTACTGTTCACCTATTACCTAATTCTTATACATATATTTTTTTGTTTGTTTTGCTCCTATAATTACATTTATTTATAGTTCACCTCTTAAAAAAATTTAATGTTTATTTTTCTGTCAGTATCCTCTGTTCACTATGGTGACCAGAGAGAAAGTTTTTTCTTGTGTAATGTTTTTTTTCTTCCATCATTTTATCTATGGCGGTATTTTCGAATGTATGATTATTGTGATTGTTTAAAAAAGAAAGGTTTCTGTATTCCATGATTTTAAGTGTGTCTTGGTTTTGTGTTTGTAATTTAATCGTTGGTTGTAAATTACTGTATTTACTAATTGCAATATGTATATTATTCAAGTATATTTAATTTAGTATTGAGTGCTCCAAGAAGATGCTGCAGATACTACAATTTGGTAAAATCCAACTTATTTATTAGACACATCATCACAGTTTTTTTTTAATGAGTGTTTGTTGCCGACTCAGAGGCCTGAATTCCTCTCATGTTTCTCATCTAGCAGTGGAACATTAACAGATATTTGTTTTGTGCAACATGTTCAGGAAAACATACATTTCTAAAGTAAATTCAGCTGCCATTACTCATGTGTCGTACTGTATGTTGTGCTTCTATGCATGTTAACATGTTCATTTAATATGACACTTTATTTCTATACCACTGTAGTAATAGGAAGGAGTTAAACATATTTGTCTTGGCACATGATTGCAGTATATATCTATTTTATTATTTTCATAGTTTCACTTCCTTACAAAACCACTTTGTGTTATGGTATTGTTCAGCTTCCATGACGGTAACATGCCACTAGAAAAGAAGACACAATTTATTCCTGTTGTTTTTAGTCCTAACTGTGCCATCAATCTAATTCTCTCTTTCTCGCTACATTACTCAATACAATGTTTTTGTTTTCCTTTATCTATTTTCCTATCATTTAGTTAAACATGTACTATTACAGTTTACTTGTCGCCAACGGGTAGGCCACGATTCTCGGCAACAATTTTTCTTCCCCCCCCCCCCCCACCGAATTGCTGCGTGGAATTCTTTTGTCTTTTTTTTGTGTCTATTTTGTTTGTAATGAGTGGAGAGAGAGAGAGAGAGGAGTATTTCCTAAGGAGTTCGCTGCGAGCAGAGAAGGAGTCTGCCATGGAGAAAGCAGTGGCACAAGAGAGACAGTTTTGTGACACACACTTACACACTAGCAACAAGAGTGATGATAATTCGGCTACGTGTACCGCCTCGGAAACGTCTCAAGGAGAATTATCATTACAAGAAGCACAGGGAAATCTGAACACCAGTATACCAAATTTTGAAAACCATAGTAAAGACACCACAAATGCTGCTATACTAGCAATGTTTCAGCGATTGGATGGTAAATTTGAAAGTTTACATGATGAGATGTCCGCTAGTATCATTAATTTAGAACAAAATTTAAGTTCAGATTTTGCTGCCAGTCAGTCAAGCCTACGTACTGAAATGGTTACACTTAAAGCTGATCTACAGGCAGATATTGCAGCCATGCAAACTAACATGTAGAATCAGGGTACACAAGTCGAACAGCTTTCACACACAGTAACTCTGATGCAGACAGATCTAGGTAACTTTAGGTTACAAAATGAAACTCACACTTCACAAATCAATCAAATCAATGAACAGTTCAGCAACTTACAAATATCAGTAAGCACTAAATTATCTAACATGCAGACAAACACTTCAGAAAAAATAGATAAAGTACAGAACTCTGTTCATAACTTGCAACAACATTCAGAAATAAACACAATACAGATAAGGCAGGAAATGAATGAGCTAAGTACAAACGTAAATACACAAATAGCTGTAATTGGAACTCGCTTGTCTGAATGTGAACAAAGCCACCCACCCTTGTCAGCTGACTGCAGTGCTGATATCCTAGGAAATGTTGAACGTCAATTTACCTCTTTTGAACGTCACTTAGATGAGCGTCTTAAGCACACCGAGGGAGCCGCCCATAGAAACAGGGAAAATTTTGAAAGAAATCTGGCTGCTGTCAATTACCAACTCTCTGATATTAATAAAAGAGTAGATTCTATCATTACTAATTTACACAAACCCAGCTCCAGTAACTTAGTTAGAGAGACAGTAACTGAAAACTCCAATATTAGAAATAATACCTCAACAACAATTGAGGGGGCACAATCTAGTACATGTCAATTGCCAGTTGAAACTTGCAAACCTGCGACACCAGTAACCTGCCAGAATCAAGCAACCCTGTTACATCACCCGGCTAAGAATTGGTCAGAAGGATTGCCAGTATTCCATGGAAAAATCTTTGAGAATCCAGTTATGTATCTCCATAAGTTAGAGGAATATGCTAAACTGTTTGACCTCACAGATATAGACATTCTCAGATGTCTCAGCTTTAGTTTAAAATCTAACTCATTTTTCTGGTGGAAAATTAATAAAGAGGGAGTTACCACTTTTGATCAGTTCAAACAAAATTTCCTAACCCAATACTGGAATGCCAAAATACAAGGTAACCTGAGCGCTAAGCTTCATTGTGAGAAATTTGATCTTAAAGAGGGAAAATCCTTAGAGGAGCATTTTAGTACAATGTACGAGCAAACACGTTACTTGTCAGCCCCAATGAATGATGCTGAATTCGCTGAGTTGATAATATCACAACTTCCCCTCAGTTATCAGATCCTCTGGGCTGAGACACCTTTTTCAAATCTAGCAGAATTTCGACAGCAGATCCTGCGTATCGACCAGCTAGAGAGGCAGCAGAGCAACCAACTGTATATAGAAGTTGACAGACAGAACCCTAACCGGAGCAGTTTCCAAACAAATGTTTCTAAAAATTATGGTGATCACAGAAGAGATAACAGGGCTCACAATGCTAGAATAAATACTGCACAGGTTAACCTTGATGTCAATGAAATTTTTAATTCAAAGTCTCAGTCTGGGCAGTATCAGAATAGAAGTTTTCAGCCCAGGTACCATGTACGTGGACAGAATTTCAACAAATGTTTTAACCCTAGATATTGGCATAGTTCAAACTACCGTAAAGGACCACGATAAAGAGATTGCCATCGTAAAATTAATAGCAACTCTAATGTTCAATGTTTGACCAAGAATCTAAACAAGAGCACGGAAATTTATCATAACTACGGAAGTGAGACATCTGCATTTTCTAAAAATAACCCTGTAGTACACTATTCACCTATGCCAAATGTGTTGCCTAACCTTTCACAGCCACCACCACTACCACTGCCTACAAGGTCTTCAAACAACACTGATTGTATTTCACAGGGTTATCACAGTTGTAACTACCCTGGAAGTCAAACAAGTTATCTAACAGACTCTTTTGTTATTCCTCAAGTGAACAATGTAACTAACCACCCACTGAATGCTACCGCTATTAACTATCGTAATAGTGGAAATCCAGCTAATAAGGAGAAGTTCAACTAATAGATACTGTAGGTTTCAGCAGCGCTCTGTTCCCATCACACTACCAATACCAGAGATGAATGTAGCAGCATCATCAAATGAAGTCACCACAGATCCGAGTGAATTCAGGCAAGAGATTCACGACCTTATAAAAAGTAGACTTTTCAAAGCATCAGAAACCAGAAAAAAATACCAAATGATGTCTAAATTAACCCATTTTAACATAAATGACCTAGTTTTAAAGAGGTCACTTTCCACGAGTTCCTTTTGGGACAATGTTACCAAGAAATTATTCTTGTTGTTTGACGGACCCTATCGTGTAACTGCTATTATAAGAGAAAATTGTTATGAACTTTCGAGTTTGAATGGCACTCCAGTAGGAAGATATAATATAACACAGTTGAGACCATACAAGTCACCAGTTGTGTAAGATTATAATTCTACTGTATTCCCATCAATCAGCTGCTTAGGTGGAAGTTACGTATGTTGAAATATATGTGATGATAAAGACTGTACGGAAGCAATACATATTTATGATACTAATGAGGAGCCTTGTTACGAGCAATCAACAGCAATATGTTTATGTAAAGTGTATAAGTATGTCTTCAAGTGTCTATGTAATATATTATTTTCAAGGGTCTATGTTAATGTCTGCTGATTATGATTTGCCAAGGATTTATTTGTTGCCCTCAAGTTCAATATTGTGATACTATGCTTAGTCAAGATATACCAGTTTACTGTAAACTTTATTCATCAAAGTGTACGCTGAGGGATGTATTCACATTGCAGTATTGACTGAAGATTTTGCTGTGTAGGCCTACTGCAAGATGGTAAATATAAAGCCAACTGAAGAGTTTTGCCATCCATATTAAAATAAGAAAAGAAGAGGGAAGAGAAGAAGAGAGAAGATAGATGCCTCTCTCTCTCTCTCTCTCTCTCTCTCTCTTTAGCTAAGACTACGTTGTTGTCTTCACATAAAAATTTCCTCTTTGTCTACTAGGGTCATCTGAAATTATTGTCAAACCAATCTTAGAATTTGTTGAATATAGTACTAGGTTTTTTTTGTTGTGTTGATATTTATTATTTGATTGATTTTGTTTCAGAGTTTCTAATTTTCCCTTCTTATTGATGTTCATGCTACTACATTCATGCCTGATGATTCTTTTCTCTGATAATGTACTGAATTGTTATTTTAATGTTATATGAGCGAAGTTTTATTGCTTGTTGTATTGTTATCACCAGAGTTATTCCATGTTATTTCTATGTTGTTGTTAAGATGTGTTTTTGATTGCAATCCAAATGATATTAATTTTATCAGATGTATAGTTCTTTGGTTGATGAAAATAAATAGGTTTTCCTCATCATGTCTTCAGAATTGTTATAAGCTAATTTGTTTTAACTTAATTCTATGATTTGCAAGAAATCCTACACTAACACTTCAATTGTTAGCAAGTATTCTTATGTTGATGTTGACACTACATATATGCACAGAAATGACCATGTTGATTGCATGAAGTACAGATAGTGGTGCATGTATTGATGTGTCGCGTGGAATTTACCTTAGCAATGTACCTTCAAGGTGCTACAAGTATCTTTGAATACCTAATTTTACATCTATACATATTGTATTTTGTGCTACAGACATGTGCAATGCAAGGAATTATTTAGTGCTAAACTTATATATGATAAATAATATGTACCGCTTTATATTGAGTGAACATTTTGAATTCTATGTCACATTAATTATTTGGAACACTGAACATTACGTCACCACAGCTACGCAAGTATATGTGTATTATATCAACATGTGAACACTCTTAAAATGAGGTTTTATCTCCTTTATGCTACCAACATTCATGAAGAGTCATATGTATGAATCATGTTTGCACTCAGGTATGTACATTACTCTGAACTATTTACCAAACATTGTGTTAGCAAGTTGCATACCACTAACTTGATTGAAGAAACAAGTTTTTTTGCATGTGTTTT
Source organism: Medauroidea extradentata (assembly GCA_003012365.1). Taxonomy (NCBI): domain Eukaryota; kingdom Metazoa; phylum Arthropoda; class Insecta; order Phasmatodea; family Phasmatidae; genus Medauroidea; species Medauroidea extradentata. The sequence goes on from PNEQ01108344.1 coordinate 14,170, forward strand.
GAGAGAGATGCCACATATAAGAAGAGGTGGGATATCTGCTCTCCAACAGACTTCTTCATGTATCGTCTATTGCTACCAAACATTTCAAAAGAGAATTATGTTGGCAGTCACCACGACGGACTGTGGGACTGGGCACTGTCATCAACGTTGTGTTGGTCATGTGTTCTTGAACGTTTCAGAAGAAGAAAGTGATAATAAAACCTGTCTATTTCTAAATTGTACATTAATGTATAGTAATTATTTAAAAACTTAATACAATATCTGTTATTTGTATTCATTTGTTCCAGTCTGATTATGTGAAGAACTTGACCAGACTAATGTTGCTACTATAATTTTATATATGTATTTCATCAGTGTGTATATGTTATGTAATATTTTCTTGTTTGTCGTAGATGACATGCTTCATAAAGCTGTCCAACCAATTTAATCTCTTAAATTGTATGTACAACTTTGAGGGGGCAATCTGTAATATTACTACAGAATAGGGTTGGTTTATGTTTTCAACACTTTTGAAAGTTATGTTTATTTCTTTTACTGTTCACCTATTACCTAATTCTTATACATATATTGTTTTGTTTGTTTTGCTCCTATAATTACGTTTATTTATAGTTCACCTCTTAAAAAAATTTAATGTTTATTTTTCTGTCAGTGTCCTCTGTTCACTAGTCTATGGTGACCAGAGAGAAAGTTTTTTCTTGTGTAATGTTTTTTTTCTTCCATCATTTTATCTATGGCGGTATTTTTGAATGTATGGTTATTGTGATTGTTTAAAAAAGAAAGGTTACTGTATTCCATTTTTTAAAGTGTGTCTTGGTTTTGTGTTTGTAATTTAATCGTTGGTAGTAAATTACTGTATTTACTAATTGCATTATGTATATTATTCAAGTATATTTAATTTAGTATTGAGTGCTCCAAGAAGATGCTGCAGATACTACAATTTGGTAAAATCCAACTTATTTATTAGACACATCATCACAGTTTTTTTTAATGAGTGTTTGTTGCCGACTCAGAGGCCTGAAATCCTCTCATGTTTCTCATCTAGCCGTGGAACATTAACAGATATTTGTTTTGTGCAGCATGTTCAGGAAACTTACATTTCTAAAGTAAATTCAGCTGCCATTACTCATGTGTCGTACTGTATGTTGTGCTTCTATGCATGTTAACATGTTCATTTAATATGACACTTTATTTCTATACCACTGTAGTAATAGGAAGGAGTTAAACATATTTGTCTTGGCACATGATTGCAGTATATATCTATTTTATTATTTTCATAGTTTCACTTCCTTACAAAACCACTTTGTGTTATGGTATTGTTTAGCTTCCATGACGGTAACATGCCACTAGAAAAGAAGACACAATTTATTCCTGTTGTTTTTAGTCCTAACTGTGCCATCAATCTAACTCTCTCTTTCTCGCTACATTACTCAATACAATGTTTATGTTTTCCTTTCTCAATTTTCCTATCATTTAGTTAAACATGTATTATTACAAGATCTTGTTTAATGTGTGATTGGTAGACTTATCTGTTGGTAAACCGTCTTTTTTCAGCGGAGGATATTGCACTGGTGGTGCTGGATGCGTTGGCTACAGTGGAGCACGGGCGGAAGTCATTTGAACATTCCATTTCTCAAGGTGCGATTTAGTTATTTCCTCTTTGTTAGCTTTTCTCCATATATCCCCTTCCCTCTTTCTTTCTCGTAGCCCACACCAGCGCATGCATGCTTCCGTTGTTCTTGGGTCCGTCTCGTTGGCGTTCATATCTGTACTCTTTATATCCTCTCAGCGCCCCTTTGGAGGAAACGTCGTCACACATGTAAGTTTGTAGAGCTCGATTTAATATTTATTGGGAATTGTTTCCCCAGTATTTGTCAGACGGCGACAATTATTAACCTCTCTTACCAGTCCTTCTTATAACTTTGTTTTATGCAGCCGTCTTAGAAATTACTACGTTACTGTTAACAGAATTTCTCTGTCGTAATTAACAGTCTTATAATTTTTTTTATGCGTCGGTGTTGAATTGTACCACATGACACTTGTAGTGAGAAAGTGTGGGTGAGATATTTTTGTCAGCACTGAACATCGAGGTTTTCTATACTGGTGAGGGGTGACATGAAGCGAGAATGGAGCGGCGCTGAAAAGAAAGGGCGGGGGAAACGGCGAATTCCCGAGCAAACCCGCTCACTTGTAATTCCTGATCTTGTAATTCGACATTATTATTTGTTTAAATTATGGCTTTGTTTTGGAGGAAATGTTATGTTCGACAAGGTTTTTAATGAAATAGGAGCCTACGGACTTGACACAGAATACATTTTAGTGATTACATCGTGATTCAAAAATCATAGAGGGCCAATTGTATAACTATATGGATGTTTGATATATTAACGTATTTTGATCTGTATGTGCAAAAAAAATTAAAGATGTGACTGGATTGGTTTTACACACACACACACACACACCTATATATATATATATATATATATATATATATATATATATATATATGTGTGTGTGTGTTGGTGTGTGTGTATTTAAGTGTACGTGTGTATTCATTTTTTTAGCTGTTATTGATTATTGATAATGTGTGCCCAGAGATATTATTTTGGGGTGTGTTGTTATATAACAATACATGCATAACCTAGCGGTTATATTGGTTTTCCTGTACTGATAAAATTAACCAAGTAGTTTTTAATATATTTAATACGTGGATTATGCATTTGTAGAGTAAATCTTGTATTTTTTTATATTGTCAAACAAATATATAAAATGCAGTTATTTCGCGTTTGTAAAAGCATTGAAGACCTCTTTCAAATAAAAATTTTGAGGTTCCATCTGTCCAATAAGTGGAGAAAAATAAACGAATATTTTATTTAACTTAATCATGTTAGTGGGTTTTTGCTTGTTTTGTGGGATTAACGTAATTTATTACCGTTTGTGTTAAATAGGTTTTGAGAAATTGGAGTGGACTTAAAAATCTTGTTATTTGGTATTTTTTTTTTGTCAGCGTACAGAACAGTGTAACAATTTTCAGTACCATATTTTTAACACTGGTTATATGACTGTATTGGTTAATACAAGTGATACATGAAAGATGGAAAAGTTTAATCTTAAGTATTGTTTATTGTCACTACATTTGCATCTTTTGTTTGTATATTCTCTTATTTAGAATGTTTTGCAATTTTTATTTATAATGCCATTTTGCTCTTTAATATTGATTTTTCAAATTTTGATTTCGGGAATTGTGTACTCTAAAGTTTTGTCAACAAATTAACCCAACTGCTTTGGTCATTGGTATTCTTTATTATTGCGTGTTTTCAAACGATAACACGGAATAAACTTACCTTTTCCTCATTTTCTAAGAGTTCCGACTTCAGCAGTGCATTTTCTTGTGTCATCTCTTCCTCCTTTAACACACATAAATAATGCATGTAGAAACACTAAATCAACATAGCTACACTGTTACAAACTGGTAAAATACAGGACAGACAGATGTAGAAACTATCTAGATAGTACCGATAACTTTACTGGACATTTGTCCCTGTTTATACAGAAATATTATTCCTGCAATAATACTTTCTTTCAGTCCACACATTTTATAAATATCCATTAAGTGTGTTTAAACATGAAAGATTAAGCTAATGTGTTTAAAAATTATTGTATTATATATTACATGATTTCTTTAACTGTTTTCAAAAAAGGCGTTAATATAGTTTTTGGAACTATGGGTCGTCATCCTATAGTCTAGGTAAAGAAACTTATCTGACTGTTTTAAAGGTGTTTATCTTTTTGATACCTTTCGATAGTGCATTTTCATGAGACCAAAAAAGTTAGTTTAGAATTGGAAGGCTACCTACAAATATATAAACAAGATGTTAAGTATATTGAATGTAGCGAACTGTATTTCTTTTCTACTGTATGGAATCTATACGCTTTCCTTAAGAGAGCAGTCTTACCTTCTCATCTTTTTCTTTAACATTTTCCTCCAGTCGTGTATTTTTTTGAGTCAATGTTTCCACCTGCAGAAAAAATACCAAACATATATTTGCCAACGTATATGATTCGTAATTGCTTAGTTACTAACCAAAGTATCACATTAAATTGTATCTCATGTTAGTATTTCATGCTTAAATATTAATATACTGCTGCTTCTTTAGGTATGCAAAGAAGGACCTGATGTCCTTTATTTAATATTGTTTGTAATGTACGTAAAAAATAAGTTTTAAGGTAGGTTTATATTTTAAATAAATTATAAAAATTAAAATTTAACTATCCGATTCTGGTTTTATGGAGCATGCAAACACCGTAAAGGTTGCGTAACGAACTTGCGAAATGACGGTACACATTTTCCACGAGTGGAACATTGACCATTTGAATTAAATTCAAAAGCGTGATATGTGTGCAGGGAAAGATGTGTGACCATCCGACTCTATATGTGGAATCATTGAGTCACGTCCGTTATCATGCATGTACATCTGTACCTGTAACCATGCAGCGTCCCATCATAATGGATAATAAACCGGAATGTCATAATGAACAAACTCAGACATACTGTTAATTGTTATACAAGCACTTTAAGTCGAGCATTATAAGAATGAAAACATGTAGAAAACCCAAGTAGCACATATATATTGACATGGGCGTCGCAAATTCATTTTTTGTCGAATAACTGAAATTTATTTAGTTGTTGAGTAACAACCATCCCCAAAAGAATGCGGGGAGGGGAGGAGGGTCCACCTTCTGGAAATTTTGAGGTTCCGAGGTGAAAATGCAGTTAAATAAGCATTTCTTATTCCTAAGATATGTTGATTATATAGCTGGTTGAAATAGCTACCTTCTTTTTTACAAAAATAAACCGTTAGCACAGGTACACTTTCGAGAACTACAGAAACCACAAAATAATGAATGTTAATACCAGGAAAAGCCTAAACGTTAAATTTACAAGCCGCAGTAGCAGTAAGAATTTTCGACACATGTACGCAACATAAAACATTAATAAAATACTCGTATTAACTGTCATTAGACCAGATCAAAATACTTTATACTTAAAAAACATATTATCAAAGTCTGCCAAAAATCTGAGAAAAAATAACCAAATTTTAGCACATAAATATTTATTCAGAATATCTTTAAAGTTTGTCAGTCTCTACATTTGACGTTGGCATAGTACAGAAACGGCCAGCAATTAAATTATGACGTAATGTAGAAACCATACAAAACTGTAGACATGTTTTTTGCAGGTACATAAACTGAAAAATGTAAAATTTTTACTATCAAATTATTTATAAAATCTTCTGCGATTATGTCCAACACAACATGAACTTCACAAAATATAGCATACATTTAATTTAAAAAATATTACTAAGCGATGCATCTACAGATCTTTAATAACGACAATAGTAACACACAAATAAAGAAATTTTTTTTGGTTGGGTCTAATCTTCTTCGAATAATATAGTATATTCTCGGTCAAGCGGTGAGCACTTGAAGCACACCTGATTTCAAGACTGTACATTTAACAAGTAAGACATTACAACACACAATTACTTATCTAATTCTGCACTAGCTTTACTGGAAGCAAATAGCCGAGCACATTCGTGTGTGAAATATTAGAAGTGGAACCGTTGTTTTGGACATACGTCATTGCGGGCGAATGTTGCCGTATTGCGGAAAAGCACAATAAAAATATAAAAAAAAAACAAAAAAAAATAACGAAAAGCTAGTAAGATGTAGTCAACAATTATAAAACATACAGATAATTCCTGAAAGGAACGTAGTCATATCCCATAAGACGACACGAGGACAAAAAATAATTTAAAAATACAACACAGAATTAATTCCCAAGTGGAATATAGTCGACTGGAGAATGACGACATACACACAAAAAATATAGACAACAAAGTTGTAAAAACAAAAAAAAAGTGTGTGAAAAAGGTACCAAACAGATAAATGACGTCGACAAAACAAATAACGAGAGACACGAATATACGTGAAGACAGGCAAGACCCAACACAGGCACAAAGTCGAATAAGCAGTAGGCTTCTCAAGACGACATATGCTCTGTTTCTGGCACAAGTAACTGTTCCCATCTCCAGGCACGTGTACTGACTGAGGAACACCAGCAGACTGACCTGACTGTGTTGTTTTATTGTGGTTTTCACCGCAACATGGCAACATTCGCCCGCAATGGCGTATGTCCTAAAACTATTCTATATGTAATAAGAACCCACTGCAAGAATCGTTCAAAGATAACTGAAATGTTGCACAAGGAATTAATTCAAAAGTGCTAATTTTATCACGAATAGACTTCGTACGCCAATATGTACAGCAAATGGGATTTGTTTATAGTTTTTATATTATTACAGTACAGACATCTTAACGAGGTTATTAACAAATAAAAATACATTATAGATCAGAGAAACAGTGTGTTGCATACTACTACGAAACTCGGTATAGGGGCTGTTCTTTAGTTTCTGTTAAAAGATTTCGCAGATGATTCCTTTAAGAAATGTGGCACAGGCTAGTTACACTATGAAATGTTTGCCTATAGTATTTGTAAGGGAGACATTAACCCTTGAAAAATTAATTTTGAAATTGTATATTGGCACATTTTTGAAAACATCGTGAATTTAACTTTAAATTTTGTGCACAATGGTAAGTGTTATAGAGATATGCGACCAAATCAAGAAACTGCTCTTGAAAACTCCGTTAGTGAAAATAACAGGGTTGGTCACCCTCTAACTGATTAGAACTGTCGTGGCGTTGGGCATGTTGCTTTTCTGAGCAGCACATCCTTAGCAACATAAAATGTTTTATTTTACAAGCTACTAGAATGTACCATTTGCTAAAAAATGCATTTTAGTGTGTCTGGGCCAACAATACAATACCTGGCATGTAGGCAAAAACTGCTACACCCACAATGTAATCGCAGACAGCACGTTTCTAAGTGCATTTTGCACGTTTAAAAGCACATCCTGTGATACAACTCTTTAGAACCGTGTCACGTATTTCAACCAAGTAAACCTCAACAAACTAACTTTCAAGCAACTCCATACACTGAGAGAGAGCACTCTTTCGCATTGCAACGAGAGATAGCTCTCTGGCACTCTCTCTCTCTCTCTCTTTCAATGCGCTCTCGAGTTTGTAAATAAACGATGCAAGGTAACATGTGCGTAAATTTTATTAAAACATGTTATAAAGACATCAAAAATATTTGTAGGCAATTCAAATTATAATTTTTAACTTATCAGCGACGTATTTCAAGCAACGAATAAGTGTTTATAGGCGATAACGAAATTTTATATTTTGTGTATTTAAAAGTTTATTAGGGCAGAAAAAGTTTTCACAACTTCTAGTTATAGCTAACTGTTCATTGTAAATAATTATTTATGTACAAATATTGAAATATTTTCAATATGTGATACATTGCTTCAATAAATTCGAACCAAAGTTGTAATCAAGATGGCGTGCGCCAGAGAAAACGAGAGAGTGCAGCGAGTAAATAGTTTCGTGCTCTCGCACTTTCGTACTGTCGCCAACGAAGTGAGACGATCAGAGAGCACTCTCTCCAACATCAATATGACGCGGCCGCGAGAGAGAGAGAGAGAGAGAGAGAGAGAGAGAAAGAGAGTGCGGGAGAGCACACTCTGAAGGATTTGAGACACGGCCTTAATTAGCTGAAACTACTTTTCTTATTTTAATGCATTGATATTCCATACCTGTCTTGAACCCTATATATGGCCACATGATCGCTTATTTACGAGTATTTTGTAGGTTACATGTCTATAAGCCTATGAGAAAGTGATCATCAATATTAACAGTACAACTGCAATATCAATGAAATCGTAGTCCGTTCTATAATTTATATTGTGTTTTTAATTTATTTGACTGCCATCTAATACCGATAAATTTGCTCCTGGGTAGAATTGTTCGTAAGAACTTACATTGTGAAATATCAGTTGTGTTTCATGTCTGTATGTTAGCCTTTATGTGTTATTCATTTAAAAATAAATGCTACTAACACAGCAGAATGGTTCGGGTTCAATGCTGGGACATGTGGCCACAGAGAGGGGATCCATACATTGAAATTAAAGGCGCAGGAACTGGTGAAGTACAAAGAAGGGCAGCAAGATTGGTGAAGGGCAGGTGGAGAAGTAAGGTGCAGGATGGAGAGAAGGAAGGTAGTTGTAGGCCACCTGTAATAGAGGAAATGTGATGGAGTGCATCGAAAGATAGGCCAGGACATACAGTTTATAATATTGAGGGAGGGTGTGGAGGGTTACATTGTCACCTAATTGAGGGATGATGTAGAGGAAGACGAAACAACAGTGACAAGACTCAAAGGGTTTCAGGAAGTGTGTTGGTAGGGAGGTCTAGAGGGGCAGGAAGGAGTGGTCTTGCAACAAGACAAAAGCACAATTGTGAGTGATATTATTATTGTTTGTTGTTATGTAAAGCGCGAACAGCCAATATTTGATGACACTTTTTGCGCTAAGTTATTATACATTTTCCAGAATATGGCAAGAAATACAGTTTTGCAGGTTGACTTGAAGTTATTTAATAGCATGAAACGTCAAGCAACTGTGAAGCAATTGCACTTTGACATAGTCTTGTACAAAACACAACTGTAATATCACATATTTGCTCGTTTGCAAAATTTTTACTAGGCCTACAATAGTAGACTTAAAACTGTGGGAATTTTATTGCCTCCACTAGCAAATAATGACATACTCATTTCAATTGATTTGCTGTGTTCATAACAAAATAAAATCTTTAGTAACTACGCTAAAATATTTAATTTTTATTGTTTTGTACTTTCTTAGAAGTATTATCAAGTCCACAATTTGCAAGTAAACATTTCCTGATGGGTTTAATTTTTGGCTGCATCTATGGCTTCTCCAGGGTTTTTGATGTAACGGATAGTATGCATGCTAGTTATGAAGTCTAACATGACATTAATCATCTAATAAATTTTAGACATTATAAGAAGTATCTCAGGTAGTATAAAATCAATTAGTAATTTTAGAAAAAAAAATAATGTCAAAGAATATGTGACTTCATAAGCCTGTGGCAAGGCAGCGTTATTGCAAGTGACATGCACTACACTAGTGAAACACCACCGGAATTGACAAGTAGACCCTGAATTGTACTTCATTCTTTCTCGTAATGATACTCATGTGCCATCATAAGTCGTCTCAACGTAGAACTTAGTGAGAATTTCTTGTAAGTTTTGCCAACACAAGTATAGTGACGGAGACTGTTTATCAGCAGAATCCGCTAGAATCAATAAAGGTTTGCAAAAAGGAATGTAAGGAGTAGTGGCAACAGTTTGATATTAGGTGTTGTGTGCAGTCTTATCACAATTTAAAGAACAGTAAAGTTGGGTTAGTACTTAGTATATTTTTAACATTCAGAAAAATAGTCCATGTCTATTTAACTTAGCTGTTTGTTTGGTTTTCAAGAGTTGGTGTCATAACCTGTGTGACACCACCCTCTTTTTAGTCATATCTGGTTTTTTACAGTTAAGTTTGTTAACACATTACATAAGTCTTAAGATTTTTTGTTTGAATTGGCATTGAAAGTGTATCTAGTACTACCCACTGGAAAACCTTTGTTCGAGTAAGTGTACGAGAAGGAAAAATACCTTAACTTCGCCATTCTAAAAGACATTAAGAAATATACCAAACCTTTCCTCTATCTCAACCATCGTTACATAAAATTAATTGCAACATATTAAATCATCTATCTATGCTGCTCACAGTGATACTTTTGTTTTCAATGCTTCAGAAACTTTATGTCGGCCTACCAATATGAACATGTCTTGAGGTGATTAGAATTTTATGTCATACACCATGAAATTCCATAATAGCCACAATACTAGGCATGTAGTGTTCACCGTACATCTATAAACATGAATTTTTGTTTCTGTCTTTTAAATAGTGAATGTTTGTTTTTGTGGAGTGAAGATGCACAGTGATTTTATATGTAATAAACTTTCAGTACACTGATATAAGTACACAATTTATTTGTAGCAATTTGCATAGTTTTTTTTTTTTTTTTTTTTTTTAAGTTTTAAGACATTGTACATAAATCTGTGTTTACTGTTATAAAATAAATCCTAAGAAAGAATATTTGACAGCTTTCTGAGGATACATTTTGGCAAAGGCTTCTGTCCTGAGCACTCTCAAGACACGAAATTTTTGTACGCAATAGTGGCAAAAATATTATGCAAATTAAAATGTAATTTTCGTAAAATATTTGCTCATAATGTTTTCAAAGACTGCTTACTACAATTTCTCTATAATTTTTCTATATTCAGTTTGAAAAACAAACAGATTTCAACTACCGGCAACATAAATTTTTTATCCTACACAGGTTTGAAATATACCTTTACCTTACCCTCAACAAACAATTGATTTTACAGAAGAGTAAGTTAGGTACTGGAGTAGAGCATAAAATATCCTAAACAACTGGTTACTGTGAGAGGAGAGAAAATGCATATTACACAATGTTGCGAGGTGCGCTAAGGGTAAATGGCGAAGGCACGGGGATGAGGAAACTAACTTTAGGCGTTCACTGACGATGCAGATATAAGGATGAAGTCCTTTGGCAAGACTGGTCAGACTGTATAGGATGTTAATTGGTGAAGATTGTTTGGTTGCCTGCTGAATAAAGGAGAGTTAAAGGAAGATGAAACAAGAGTAGGAAACTTTTAAGGTTGCAGAGGAGGATGGAGCAAGCTATACAGTCTATGCTAGTTTGGATGGTGAGGGAATGGAATGTTTTGAGGGACACGAAGAGAGTGGAAAGACTGGTCAGGTTCTATAAGGTGACGAACGGGGAGGGAAGATGTGGGGGTTTGGCCTGCAAACTAACTAAGGGAACTTTTAAGGGAGAGGGAAACATCATTGCGACGATTCAGAGGGCATGGAGGAGAATGGAAATGAGTAGACAGTAGTTTCTGGTGAGGAAGGTGAGGGAGTGGAATGCACTGCGGGAGGGGTTATTGATTTTGAGGGGGGTTAGAAGGTTTAAGAGGGGACTGGAGGATTGGTGCTGTGGTGTTGGGGTGAGTCTGTTCGCCATTGGGCGTTAGCTCAATGCGAGTTGGCAACTAGGAGTTTGGACAGTGCAGGGAGGTGTTGAATTTGGAGAAAAATTGCAAATCTAGATTATAGTCTGGATAACAGATTTCACTGGTTTATTTGGAATATCGATGTTGTATTGTAGATCAATTTGAATATATTGGAGAACTGTAGTTACCGCGTTTGTACAATTTTAACCAGCAAAAAAGAACATGAGGTGTTTATTAATATTAAAAGGCTATTTTAAATACACCTAATTGCAAACAATTCTATTTAAATTTAGTGGGCAACGTTCTGCACACACCACACCACTTAAAAATAATACAAACAGTGAGTGAATATAAATCGAAACAAGTGCAGTTTAAAAATAAGCAATTCTTGTATGGATGTCACTGTCATGTCTCACAAACACTAGGCCCGCGGACCAAACACTGGCCAGCCAAAGAAATAATTTTATGTTTGGCAATGCTTCTCTTATCAGTGCTGTGGAGACCATTTTTGAACTTCAAGAGGCTAATGAATTGAGAATACAGGACGTTTTTTTATAAAGTAACTCTTTGTTATAATCCAAATAATAAGTAAATGTTGAGCTAATAAATTTAACCAATGTGAATGTTTTCTATTGTGGCCCGGGACATGGTCTGATTTAACTTTTTGGACGTACTTCTGAAAAGGTTGGCTGCCCCTGTAATAGGTACTGTACTGCTCTTTGACAAACCTCATCGCTCTGTCTGCTATCAATACAGCAATAAAGTATTAGCAGGCACACTTAGTGAGAGAGGTGAAATGTTCCAGTTATCTCGCTGTAGCTCTGAATTCCTGCTAAGTTACAATAAAATAAAATTTAACCTACACAGGATTTTACACTGTTTGCTATTCAGTGGTGTGAGGGAATTTTCCTCATCGCAAGAGGGAGAGGTTACGTCGTCCGCGGTGCCATAGGGAAGTGTGCTGGTGCCTTTGTTGATAATAATGGCAAATGACATGAGTTTGCGGGTGGGCGGTAAAATAACGCTGCTTGCCAATGACAATGTTTTAATGCAGAGGTGACTGGAGGAAACAAGTTGTAGGATGACATTAGGCGTATTTTAGCTGTTGAAATGGTAGCATGTTTCAGGACAGAGCATTTTCGTGACTCTGGTAGAAGTCGTTTTTGCAAACGTGCTCCAAATAGTTAGCTGCTGATCATAGTTCTTGACTACCTGAGTAACGTGGCAAGCTATAAGGTTCGTTTACAGGGAATAGCTGTTGTTCGGTAATCTCCGCTTGTGGATAAAGCCCAGGCAGACCTGGATTTGTAATTTAGCATGTAAATATAAAGTAGTCCAAGCTGTAGCGCGCTATTTTCTGATAAGCATATGAAAACAAATATTTGAAGACAAATTTTTTAATTCCCGCCAGACTCAGGCATTTCGGTAACAAACAATAATTTTCACGCTTGCTTGTAATTGCAAATGTTCAACTGAAAACAATTGTAACAAGCCTAGTACTGATTCAGCCTCGAAAATACGCCTATTGATAGAATATAATTGTGGATGGAAGGTAACAAAATGAAAATAAACGTAAGAAAGACGAAGATTGTTTTACTGAAATTCACAGATGGGAAGGACAAAAGATAGAGGAAGCTTCAGAGTAGAAGTACCTAAGCAGGTAGATAGAGTGTTGTCTAAAGAGAGAAGAGCTCTTAGGTATACTGGGAAGGGAATTGGAGTTAGTAGTGCTATAAAGGAAAATTCAAATATTGCAATAGTATGTCCAGAGCTAAGAGTATGCAGCAGCAGAGTGGGCCCGTATGTGGAATTGGATACATGGGATGGGCAGCAAGGTGCGTGAAGTATAAATGGAGAAGGCAAGGGTAGGCTGGTGAGAATGAAGGGAACTTTGTGCGATCTGTGATATTGAACGAACTGGGGCGCAGCTCATTGAAGGAAAGGAGAAGTGTGGAAAGACAGGTCAGGATGTACAAGGTGGTGAATGAAGAGGGAGGCCGGGGTGAGATAGGCTACCTGTCAACTAAGGCTGAATGTAAGGGAAGAAGGAATAATAGTGAGAAGTTTCAGGTGATAAGCAGATCAGAGAGGGCTAGGGAGGGTAGTCTATGCTTAGGAGGTTTGTGAGGGAGTGGAATATAAATTTTGGTGGAATTGATGACGGGGAAGGGGGATGGAAAGTTTGAGGGGATAAGTATACGTTGCGAGCCACGACTGTCTGGCTGGGCGGTGTAGTACGATACTGTGTTGGCGGAGCTAGTACACCCCCCTTCCCACTCACTCCTCGGCGCCGTGGCTGTCGGGCAGGGCGGCGAAATACAATACAGTGGTGGTAGCCCTAAAATACCTCCTCGGGTGCTGCCTGGATTGTATTACTCCATGATAACCACCTGCACCCAGTATCTGGTAACCGAGGGAAAATATCGTGATCTGGAATGATCCTGTTCCCTCTTTATCTCTCGGGGTGGTGCTAGATATTGAAGCGACATCTTTCCAGGAGGTTGGAGAACAGAGACACGCCGAGATAATTCGAGAAGAAGTAGGGTTGGGTATATAAGGAGGAGCTGCAGCAGGAGAGAGAGAGAGTTTTGGCTGGCAGGTGCCTAGTGTGATCTCAAGTGATAGTGACAAGTATTGGATTGCGACGACTGTTCAAGGGCGTCCAGCAAGTGGGACCGCAGCAAGTAGGAGGAAGAAGGTGATTCTAGGCCAGAAAAGATTCTTCGGTATTATTTCATTTGGTCCACTATTGTGAGTGACTAGTAACCTTTCTATATACAGAGAACTTATGTGGATGTATTTTTTTATCCTTTATGTAAATAGTAGTTATTTGTTCTGTTTGACATTTATTGTGGTAAATCTTTATACACATAGATTTGTTGTATATAAAGTTGTAAATAAACTAGGTTTTATCAAAGACTTCCATTCCCAAACGTATCTAGCACGAAACTTGTAACTATATATATATATATATATATATATATATATATATGTGTGTGTGTGTGTGTGTGTGTGTGTGTGTGTGTGTGTAATTATCTGTATGTATGCATTCCTCTTTATGCTAGCATTGTTATTGCGTGCCCAGATATATTTGTTTTGCTCATTTTTAAGTGTGTTGTTGTATCGATTCAGTCATAACTTAGTTGTTAAATTTGTTTTGTTACAGAGATAACATTTAGTTAATAGTTTTTCAGGGTTTTATTTGTGATAGTGTTTTTGTAGAGTTCATAGTATAATTTTTTTATCTTTGAAATTAAGTATTTCGCACTTGTAAAAGCATTGAAGTCCTTTAAAACAAACGTTTTGAGATATCATAAGTCTGTGTAGCATACATAGAGAAAAATAAACGAATATTGTATTTAACCTACTGATGGTTAGTGTGTTTACGCTGGTTTGTGGGTTTAATGTATTTCGTTACGATATGTCTTAGGGATGTCTTGTGAAATTTGAGTGGCCTTAAAACCTTGTTATTTGGTATCTTTTTGTCACCATACAGAATTGCGTAAAAATTTTGACTACTATATTTTGAATTGCTGTTAAATGACTACATTGTTCAATTCAAGTTGTACATGATGAAACTATTTAATTTTATGTATTGTTTTTGTAATTACATTTGCATATTTTGTTTATATAGCCGCTTACCTGGAATGTTTTGCAACTATATTTAATAGGCCACTATGCTCTTTAATACTGATTTTTCAAATTATGATTTTTGGAATTGTGTACTGTGAAGTTTTGACAACAAATTACCCAAACTGCTTTGATGATTGGTATTCTTTATTATTGCATGTTTTAAAACGATAACACGGATTAAACTTACCTTTTCCTCAATTTCTGAGAGTTGTGCCTTCAGATGTGCATTTGCTTGTGTCATCTGATTCACCTTTAACACACATAAATAATACGTGCAGAAAAAATAAATCAACAGAGCTATACTGTTACAAACTAGTAAAATGTAGAACAGACTAATGAAGAAACTATCAAGACAGTACCGTAACTTAACTGGACATTTGTTCCTGCTTGTACAGAAATATGATTCCAGCAATAATGTTTTCTATCAGTACACACATTTTAGAAATACTTATGAAGTGCGTTAAAACATGAAAGTTGAAGCTGATGTGTTTAAAAATTATTGTATTATATATTACATGATTCCTTAAATTGTTTTCAAAAAGGCGTAAAGATAGATATTATAACTATGGGTCGTCATCCAAGTCAAGGTAAAGAACCTTATCTGACTGATATTTAAAACTATTTGTCTATTTGAAACCTTTCTTTTGTTCTTTTTCGGGAGACCACAACATTTAGTTAAGAATTGGAAGGCTACCTACAAATAATTAAATATGATGTTAAGTATCTTGAATGTAGCGAACAGTATTTATTTTCTATTCTATTAAACTATACGCTTTCCTTAAGAGAGCAGTCTTACCTTCTCATCTTTTTCTTTAACATTTTCCTCCAGTCGTGTATTTTTTTGAGTCAGTGTTTCCACCTGCAGAAAAAATACCAAACATATATTCGCCAACCTATATGGATCCTAATTGCTAAAATATCACATTAATAGTATCTCAGGTTAGTATGTGATGCTTAAATATTAATATACTAACGCTTCTTTAGTTAGAAAAGCAGAACCCAATGACTCTTTTTAAATATTTGGTGAAATATACATAAAATACAAGTATTGAGTTACGTTTATATTCAAAATGAATTACAAAAATTAATTTAAATATCTGATTAATGATTTTGTGTATAAGTTTTACTATCTAAATGTTGCACGTGTTGTTACGTAAGCACTCTTGTATTCTACCCAGTTAGTTATTCTAGTTTTGTCTCGAAATTGCGCGACATGAAGTTGAACTACATTTGTAATCTGTGTTCGTTCAAAGCTTTCCAATTAAATATTTAACTTTTAAATGATATTTGAGTGTTTTAAAATAAATCACAAAAATTAAAAAGGAACAAATTGTCGAATTTTTGGGAGACGTATTACATTTTGAGATAAAAAAAAGTATTTAATACATGTCTTAAATGTCCACAAATTATTTTCCCTAGTTATCCTGCTGAATTAAGCTATAAGATTATGTAGATAGACACTTACATGTGTATGTATATGTCGAATATTTACTTATCTTTGTATAATAAGTGTGCTTGTTTCTACGTTCATATTTATGTATGCTGTAAGTTCATTTATCCTCTAAACCTGCAAGAGTCTTCAATAAAACACCCTACCACGAGCCGCCTGAAACATAAGCAGCTTGATGTCTTCCTCATTATATTGCTAAGGATATTATAACACATTTACTGTATATTTACAGTTTACAATAACTGCCGGTACAACTGACCATGTTTCAGTTTATACTGTTGCTAAAATCCCAAATATACGTATTGTAGCACTGGTATTACTTTTTTGCCCACTTTGCTTCATTTAAATGTAAATTGAGAGACATAATTATTTTAGCATTAAGACAATCTAAGGGTTTTACAATAATTTAATGGAAAACTTTTTCTACTTGGTACTGTTTCAATGCATTCTAACTTATATCACGTTATTACTAATAGTAATTGGAAAGTGCCGTTACATGTTTTGTTAAGTAATTGAGTATACTATATGTACGCCATCGACAAACCGAAGCCTTAAACCTTTTCTGCTGACGTCACACAAAAGTTGCAATCAATTTATTACACGCAACGTTTCTGCTGGGAAAATTATACACATTGTATATTTATACACGTCTAAAGTCAATTTGGTTAGAGGTCATCAAAATGTGATTTTAAATTAAAACCTACTACGAAAAATTTTTAATTAAATATATGTTCGTATATGAAAGCTAGAATTATTAGCTTATTAAAACGCATAATTAATTGCCAGACGTGCCTCTAACGTGTTATTACGTGCACTTTAAACTTTTTTTTAGCACTTTTACAAAGAAAATATTTGGAAACTCAGTTGCCAAATAAATCCCTTGTAAAACTACATTGGTTGTCCTTGTAATAAAATACTAAGTATGTGTTTGTAAAATTTCAAGGAATAGCCTCGTAGTTGTACTTTCAATAAGAAAAAATAAATTTAAATGCTTATTGTACTTCTTAAATAACACTGAACTTATTTATCAAATAACTTTTGAATACAGAATGTTTACATGAAATTATTTTGAAAATAAAAAAAAATAGTTTTGGGGTGCTAAATTCCGAACCACTCTACCCGCCCTTAGCTTCCACGCATCTTGCCTTTTTTTTACGTTCGATACACGTTTATTTATTGCATTCAGAATAAATTGCATATGTAACAGAGCTTGCATGTGCACACAATGGCTTATGGTAGATAATGTTATCAAAACAATTACAGACAAAACTTTTTTATCACATCAAGTAACTAATACAAACATTTAAAACATTAGACACTTTAAATGATAATCATTTAATTTAAATAACACTCAAATCACAGAACTTAATACAGAGTTCATTATGTCTTTAAAAAATATAATTTTAATACGTAGCCAGTTTAAACGAACATCTAAGAATTTCTAAATGAAGAAGCGCCGGATATATTGTTCTGTACCTTGCATACACATTCACTTGAATAAAAAAAACATGGCCTAAATAATTACCTAATCGAATGGCACGTAAAACATAACTGCACAAGTTTACATTAAAAATTGTCAGGGTATTGTAGCAACAATAAACTATTCTATAACAAGAACATGACATCACAAGAAACTTAAAGTGCGCAAATACTTGCTAAGAAGCATAATGTCTTCTCACGAAAAAAAAAAAAAAACTATACAAAAAGACTGTATAAAAATCTTGAGTGGAAATAAAAGGATCCACAATTGCCGCATAGTGTGAGCTCGTTTCTTCATTATTTATTTGTGTGATGCGACGAGCAGTGACGACCCTAGTTTACGAATCTCCACTGGCGGGAAGTCCACATGGTTGTTCTACCCTGGGTTTGTTCTAGAGCCAGATTCCTCTGGTGTTTCCAAGTATGCATGAACACGTTTCTTCTGCGAGCTTTTTTTATCCCATTCTAGATGAAGATATCTAAGAAGGATATTTGCTTTTTCTGTAACTATAATCTGCTCAGATGGGTAATCTTTCGTGGGCAGGTCCACCGCTGGCCGTTTCACGCACGTTCGACTGGAGCAAAGTTATTCTCATCGTAAGAAGGAAGACCTTTCAAGAACTCCGCCACTGATTCAAACATTCTGGTCTATTGGTATCTAGATAATATTAACCTCTTCACAGTATGCAGGGGAAAACAAGTAAAATGACTCCTCCAGTAACGTAGCTGTTGAGTGCAGGCAGTTTTAAGCTGTTTCCTCTAGATGAAAGTGGCTTTAAAATCATTTTGTTACGGTGTCGCAATCCCGCGGCGTCGGTGGCGTCGCGGAAGAGTAGGAAGACGATTGCACAACCCCGCGGCGTCAGTGGCGTCGCAGGACGACAGTAAGTAGGTGCTGGGTAATCAACAAGTCACCAAAAAGTGGCGGATTGCGGCAACAGTGGTATCCCAGGAATCCGATGACTCGAGGAGTTAAGTGGGTCTT
>PNEQ01108348.1:0-39172 GCA_003012365.1 Medauroidea extradentata
TGTCTGGGAGATGTGCAAGTAAGTGTCATAATTAATTACTGAATTTATCGGTTAAATCGATCGGTATAGATTCGAGAATGTAGGATAATTGATCGGTTGAATCGAAAATTATTAATTGATTGAATTGATCGGTTAAATCGATCGGGTATTGTTAAATAATAAATAATAACGATTGATTTTACATTTTTAGTTATTAAAAATATTCGGAGTTATGTATACATGTATACCGCATATCATGTGAACCTTACGAATGTCGAGCCGAAGGTTACCGAGCATGGCCGAAGATTGCCGAAGGTTAACGAGCTTGGCCAAGCATATCCGATGTATTTTTTTAACTAAATAATTGTTATATAAAATTATTTTATATAAAACGTTTTTTTATTAAATAGTTTTTTTATTAAAAAGATTTTATTTTTATTTAATTAATTTTTAAATGCATGTGGGGTTAGGATGGAATGCAAAATCAAAATTTTTTGGAAGACTCGGAAGAAACCTCCAAGATGGTGGTCGGAACAAGATGGCAGAATTTTTATACTTTTTTTTAATTTTTAAATTTTTTAAATTTTAAAAATAATTTATTTAATTTTTCGAAATTGACGTCATTCAAGATGGCGGTCGGAAACAAGATGGCGGTCGGAAACAAGATGGCGGCCGGAAACAAGATGGCGTCGGGGTGTCGGGTTACAGGGATCAAAGGTCAAGGTCATGGGGTCAAAGGTCAAAGACAACCACACAACCACACAACCACAGCCCCCAGCCCCTGCGCCCGATCCGCCATTTTCCTTCTACTGTTACACTTGGTAGTTGTGCAAGCACGTTATAATCAATTTCATTCTAACTTGTATGACTACGTAAAGTTACAAGATATTTTTAGTCACAACATATGCTGTAATATTGTGTCGTAGTTTATTTGTTGAAATTAACATGTTTAATTTGCCGTGCATCCTATTTCGAGCCTAACAGTTTGATAAAGTAAATAAATGTTGTTTACGTTCATATATAAGTTCGTGTCTTAGCAAAAATATTACGATTTGTTTTTAAATGTTAAAAAAAAAAAATAAAACAATGTGGTGCTAACGCCCCTCCAACCTTTTACGACACAGAAGTAACATTCAATTTACAAGCAGAGTGCAGAAGCTAGAAACGGAGTTCATGTATGATTATTACGGATCATATAAATTTATGTGTATTAACTAGCAGTGCGCCCGCAGCTTTGCTCACGTGTATTACTTAGAGCAGATACCTCTTTGTAAACTAGACAGGTAGTTCAGTCATCAAGCGTTAGGATGGCAAAGTTAGCCGAGTTAACTCTGCATCAGGATAATTAGCTACAGCTGTCCACGCGAAAAGCAGTCTTATGTTTGTCCCTGCCACTAACAGTGACATACATCTCTTGGGCCTAAATTATGTTCACAGCAAAGTTGGCATTGTTGGGTTATTACAAACTGTTAAATATAAGAGGGCAATCGAATGAATTACGCAGTTCACATGGTATTAAAATCAATTTCCCCTAGCACAACTATTGGTGATGGTGCCCTCAATAAAATATTAGTTTTTTTCAACACCTTCACTTTAAGTTAAGTGGCATTAAGGAGTTTTGGCGGCATAATGTTTCCCTGAAATATGAACTTATTTGGTGTCCCAACCTTGAAGTTAGTGAGATGTGGGCAGATGCTGTCAAGGAACTTCAGTAGATTGCGGAATGCATAATCCATTTTCACCACTTTTGAACTTCATTCGAATTGCACTAATTTCATACATATTCATTGCAGTTTTTGTGTGTTAGACATGCACATTTACACAGCCTTTAAATGAATTTGATCGCAGAACCTCCATAACAATAGGTCGGAACTACAAACAACTGCGTCCTATAACGTCGAAATTATTCACGATAACTACTTTTAAAAATAAAATCTTCTGGCTCATAGGGGTTGTACTGTGAAATTAAACTCCTGTATAATTTATTTCACGCTAGTCGTACTTGATTTTCGAATCGTCGGCCTTGAACGTTCACAAACTGTGTTTTCTTCTTAATTAAGTTATAAAATAAAAACAATGCATTATATTTTTAGGTACTTACGCAAGCATCATTATGAAGCGGAAAATACCTCAATATATCTACTGGTAGATAATAATGATCGTCTGATAGAAAATAAATTATTTGGCTATTCACAAAAATAAACTGGGTCTATATATAAACTGAATATTTATCTTAAACACATTCCAGAACTTTTAACCATAAGTGACTGAAATTCGAAAAAAACTCTTGAATCACAATTTATACTTCTGTACAAGTTTCTCTTGAATGAGAAAAAAAAACGACAATAGCCCGCTGGGTTCAAGATATATAAATTATTGTTTTAAATCACAATTCATCACTTTTAACCCATTTTAATCTCCTTAGGTGGGGAATTTCGAAAATTCGTGAAAATACTTTTAAGGTATTTGAGTAAGCATCGATCTTAAAAAAAAATCACGTCGCTATGTAAAATATCAATGTGGTCGATATATATCGATTGTGAATCGAAAACACCTTTTACTTCAGTGGGGCCAAATTCGGAAAATAAATTTCAATCGTATTTAGATATTTACATAAGCATCAATCTAAAGCAAAGAGCACTTCGATTTCTCGATTGCTTCGATAGCTATATAGAAATAATCGAAAAAAAAAACTATTTACGTATTTTCATCCCCTTAGTTATCAAACTTTGAAACGTCTTGGTATCCTCTCATAGTAATTTGTACACGTAGCCAACTGAAGTAAAATCACGACGATTGTCAGTTTGGTTTCAGTGTTGTAGACGATTAATTAAAAATGTGTGTTACTCATTTTAACTGCTTGGGGGTCGAAATTCAAATATCCTAAAACAATTTTTTGGGTATTTACGCAAGCAATATTTTGAAGTAAAAACCAACTCTACATCCCGAAGGATTCTAGAGATATTGATAAATAATCGGAAACACATTTAAAGTATTTTCACCCCTTAAAAGTTGAATTTAGATATATCCTAAAATTTGCTATTATGCATTTTTATGTTCGTGCAAGACCTGAGGGTAAATTACCCAAAACATTTCACGTTTCTATGTCCAGTGGTTTGGGCTGCAGCAAATTAAACTACATTACATTAAAAAGACATTTTAATAATTTCAATAATTTTTAGTCTAACATTTGTATTTCAATAAGGTTATATTTAATTATTTACTCATATTCTCATTTCAACCTTATAGCTGATTTTACATTGTGTGGATCATTTGCATTACGTTACGTTTTCACATTTACTGCATCGACGTTTATTAATTTTAAATATTGCTTTTTACTAATTAATTGTCAATACTATGGTATAGTTTTTCCAATGGTGTGTGATCATTTAAGAGACCCATTAATTTTTTTTACCTCGTGCAAACTAGAGGCATCTTACAAAACCAAACACAACTTTTGTTAAAATGATTTTTTTACACCACGAAGCTGTACTCTCAGTGACGTGAAATGTGTTTTAAATGTGACGACACTATTTACCTTTGGCGTGTACAAATTTCGTTCCATAAGGACCATTACTTTTTCCACCATCAGGAAATGCTTCGTTCAGAGTAGAGCATAGCCAAAATTTCTTTTAAAAATGCATAACTTGTAGACGGTTTCCATTCGGATTATACAAGTTTGGTTTATTTGGTAGGTCTTGGGCTCCTCTATCACGCGCCTATTTATTAACGTCTAATCCCAGAACAGTATTTATATAGAGAGACTATTTTTCGTGCGTTGGTGACTTATGAAGCAACTAGGCTAATGTCAAACAATATTAAAACCGTTTGAATTATGAATGATTTTCCACATCATGAACACAATTTTACTACAATTTTGCTGACATAACATAGTTGACAAATGTGATATCTGGTGTAGTATAGGTCGTTCGGAATAAAGTGAGCACTAAAAATTTAACCTTTGAAAAATATCACAAGCCGTTGCAATTAATTCAACACTGCCCCTAGACCCCTCACTGCTTGTACGGTTGGCAGCGAAATTACATAGTATAGTTCCACTTATTTTTCTATTTAAATACAACTATGCTGAAATAAAATCAACTGAAATCTACACAACTGTGTTTTATATAATTAATAAACTTTTCCATCAAACTTTATACGTACCTACCGACTGAACAATTTATTTTACATGCGTAAACATCAAGTGACGTGTCCAAGAGATTATATATTTCCCGTCGTTAGCAGGTACTGGCGGAAAGATACGAATTGGCTCAAAATATAACTTTAGCAGGGCTTTTTAGAGATAACTTTTTTCCAAACAGCCTATACCTGACACGACATACCCTGTAAAATATAGGTTACACTGTAATAATGTGTAGTAACACATGTGAAAATTTATTCAGAGCAACGTTAAACGTAAGCATTACTTTAAAACTTAATACTACAGAATCACGATTTTTGTTTACAGAATACCACGTTACTCGAACCAATAGCTTCATTCCGTAAATCTGTTTTCTAATTTCATCATAGCTAATTTTACGCCACCTACGAGAAATTCAATTGATTCTAGTAAATACACGGTGCCTTTCTTGTGTAGAGGCTTAAAACACAAACTTTTTTATAAAAATGTCCTTAGATTTCAAGTCACAAATATGAATGGTTGGTAAAGAGAAAATTACGACAGGACGTCTTAATTATTACAGGCTATAGCAAAGTGACTCGGTATTCGGTGAAATTTCACAAATCGCTGCAACAAATTAACTAACAATGTTCAAATGGATGATCGGTGGTAAAAAGACTTTTAGTCATGCTGTTATGCTGAGAAATAATGTGCGTGTTAGTAAGGTAGTAGTAAAATTAATTTCTTCCCTATATAACAGCATGGGCATTTCATTCGATTTTTGTTGTGAAACCTACGTAACACACTATGTCACGTCGAGTAATATGTTTTGAACGATGCAAGTACGTCAAGGTCAAGACAAAATAAACACCAAGGCCGAACTGTATCACCCATTCGATTGTTCAGTTGACCGTCTGGCAACACTGTGAAGTTAGTCACAGCTGAAGCGATAGTCTTCTTGCTTCTCACTAGCAGCTGGTGTATCGAGCGTATTAAACATTTTAAATTCTTGTTCAACAACAGTGGAAATGGCTAGTGCTCTTTATGTTTATAAATTATATACGGCACTTAGCTCTAAAACATGAGTAGAACATTTTATATGTATTTGGTACGATTCCAAAGGGAGATACTGTTTTGAATATTTAGCTTAGTTGGTTTTTCATTGTGCCCAACGTTATTTTCTGTTAAAAACTAAAATAATAAAAATACACAAAAATTATGTTATTCTTCCATAAGTCTCCCCGAAATCATTTGCTGCTCAATATGCGATTATCTGTCTAAATGTTGCGACCAAAAGGCACCTCATCAGTCTCAAACGTAAAAATAAATAAATCTTTGTATCGCTACCGAATGTAGAATTGTACAAGAGAAGTAATATTTAGCGTGTATTTACATAGATTCAAAATTTGGCATTGATAAACATACATATATTGCGCAAAATTAATTATATTTAATATTTTAAAGTTGCAGTTCTAGCCTATAAGTCCATAGTGTAAACTATGGAATTAACACTTACACAATAAAGTACAGTTTTGGTAGTTTATAATAAATGTTCGCTGTCCACACGCCAAATGTCATTTAGTCGAACAGTTCATAGGTGGTAGTCGTTTACGGTTTCTATCTCAAATAGGTGTAAGTAATAAAGGTATGTTACTCTTTTAGAAATATTCAGGGCACCGTAGGCGCCTTACTTAAACAAAAACAAAGATCCTAATCCAAATTATTTGAAAACTGTGGCCAACTACACTTAAACGATACGTTGCAACCATTTATGTTAATGAAAATATTTCCAACCTATTGAAACAACGTGTATTGGCTATCTGTCCTCCTCATCTCAACACTAGTACAATAAGTATTGCGTGGTATCTAGTTATGTTCGTTAAGTGTTATGGTGGTAATATATAATTATTTAGTCCTTCAATGTTTTTCCCTGTGATCATATTGCGCTTATATAAACTGAAGTGCAGGGGACGGCTGCCTCCCAAATCTCAACTATCTAAGCTTATACATTCGAACAACAGCGATTAACTAAACTTGCAAGTATAAAGGCAGCCATCAATGCTTGAAAACTCCAACTCGCAGGAATATACTCATATAATGTTATTATGAACGCTTATGGTCGATTTCACAAACGCGTCCAAAAATTTAGGTATGACTTAATGTGAGGCAAGGCTTGCTTAGCATGGCACAGCGTTTCACCGACACTTAAGTTCAGCATAAAGCACAACCTAAAAATATACGTAAACAAAGAGTGAGTGAGTGAGTGAGAGATTTTGGTCAGCGCTTAACATCGAGGTCTTCAGCGCTGATGAAGGGTGACATGAGGTGAGTGTGGAGTAACGCCGGAATGAAAGAGCGGGAGAAACGGGAGATCCCCGAGGAAACACGCCGACCAACGGCATCGTCCGGCTCGAATCCCTCATGTGAAAATCCGGGAACCAACCCCACTGGGAATCAAACCCGGATCGCATTGGTGGGAAGAGAGAGGCCTGACCCCATTATTTTTGTAATTTTTAAAAAAATGTTTGGTACAGTGGTCAGGCGGAAGCTTCGTAGCATCACTCCACATTCACCCCTTTAAAGTGACTTAATTTGAATGACCCTAGTAACTTTTCGTGAGACAAAGTGTGTAGAGACAATTTTTGAGACCATTGAGCAAACACAAATTAACACCCAGCCAGACCTGGGAATCAAACCCAGAACCCCTCGCACCAAATTCGACCGCTCAACCAACTTAGTCACGGGTGTTGGGGTCGGCTCCCCTAGACCACCGCGGCCCCCTGTAAACAAGGAAAATGGATGCCGTGGAAGAATTGGAAGCATATGTTGACAAGGTTAATTACGTTTTTCAGATTCTAAATGTTGCTGACGGTGTGGAACGCCTGCCACGACCACAAAGATTTCAGCTGGTGCCTGATTTGTTTGAAGAATTTTATGAAACCGATTTCTTCATGAGTTTTTGAATGAAAATGAATACTGCCTGTATGTGTAAACTAAAAACCAAATTTCCTGCACCACACTCCTGCTTTCTAGCAATTCAAAAATATCCACAAAATAATAGCTTCGCTTCACTTAAGCAGATGTAGCTACACCAGTTTTAGCTACACCAATGCAATGGCGTAGCTACACCAGATAACCTGTGTTTCAATCAGCAGGATATCAGCCATGTTGTAGTTTCACTGAGTTTCATTCAAGCTGTCGTAGCTACGCCAGTGTAAATTTTGCAGAAAAAATTACTCCTGGTCTGTAGGAAGCTGGTGTAGTGTAGCAAACGAGCGCGCTAAGTTTAAGCTAGTTTCGTTTATGGAGATTTGGTTAATAAAGTGTGTATGAGACGAAGGTTTGTCACAATTCTTGCAGATGAGAGTGGGTTAGCAACAGCGAACGGCAAAATGTAATGTATGTTTGTTTATGTTAGGGGTGAATTTTTACATGGGTAGTGGTTAACACATGGTAGTAATATAACCTCAACTCTTCACAATTAGTATTTAAGGTAAGCCTTTTTTAATTGAATATCGTATCTTTTAACAGCACACAGAAACAATTTTTTAAACGGACACTAATTCTGGGCTTCTTGAATGCTATAGATGATCGATAAAATATACTTCTGGCCACAACTGAATGGCACCATTCTAAAAAGGAAATATCCTCGCACATAAGCATGCTAGTTTTAAAAAGTATTCCTGTGTGCTATTATAAGACTCAAATTAAGTAAAAAACACTTTAACTAACTTCCATACGAAATGTGAAGTGTTGAGGTTAATATTCCTACCATGAGCTAATCACCGCACACATTTCAAATTCACTCATGATACAAACGTATATTAGTTTTATTTGTTTACTAGTACCTTTAAACTTTTATTTTCACGAACTTGTTTATTGGTCATACTTGTAATATATCTTTATAAACAGTGTATGCACGCGGCATAAAATCCGCCAAAAGCAATTTCATTCAACGGCACTGGTATACCTACACTAACATACATCGAGACAGAACTTTGAAGCAGCTGCGCTACACCAACTATACCAGTGCAGCTACACCAAGTTTGAATTAAACGGAGCTAATTATAAATGTAAACAATATTACATGTTTTCTTCTTTTTCTTTAATAAATAATTCTCTGTGGCTTTAACATCACGTGACAACCACGGTGAAGTACCAACTTGATCATTTTTTCCACATTAATTTTTAAGCGTGGCCTAGTTAAGTATGGTCTAAGTTGTTGTTGTCGTAGTGAAACACACATTCCTCATTCTTCATTATTTAAACTTACGCTCGGCTTAGCTGAGACCTAGTTTCGGACGCGTTGGTAAAACCGGCCATTAATGACGTGACAATTTTCACCAAAAAAATTGCGAAATAGATCATAAATTAAATTACGGTTCGTAGAATTCAACATTTTTCAGCTAATAGAAATCGTGTATGATATACTGCACACGTTTTTTCTGACTTTCTTGACTAATTGGAAATTATGAAAAAGGGAGTTGTTCAGGGCACATTTTGTTCTTCCCTGAAGACTGTCCGTCCTAAATTAATTTCACATCCGTTTAACGGCATAGATTTATGCAATGAGCATGCATAATTACATTCATATAGAAACACAAAAGTGTACCAACACTAACACATATGCTGACATCAATGCATACTTAGCCTACATGTTTACATACATTTACTTATATAAAAGATCGTCTATATCATACATCAATTTAATGTGATAATATTTCTAAAACAAAAATATTTGAAAAGTGCTAAATGGGGCAAGATTATGTTAAGGGAAATAAATAAGGGTTTAAGAAATATTTTTAAAAGGAAAATTACCCATATACATTTTGGTACCCAGTTCTGCCCCTATACCCCATTTTGACCACCCTCCTTCCAAAAATTAGTACTTTACGAGCTGAAAACTTCACGATCGCATGCACAACTCACCAAAGGATGTTTGCTTTTCCCCTTAAGTTTTTCGGTGTCCGGTTCTGCCCCTCTACACCGTTTTGCCTCCATGCTCCTCCTCCAAATTTGTAGAAACTTTGCGGGTGCATGCACAACTTACAAACGTTTATTTGTTAACTTAAATTTTGGTACCCTTTTGTGTTCTTCTACCTCCTTTTGCCCCTCCCTGCCAATTTTTTTGCAGAAATTTTATCGCAATTGGATAACTGGTATAGAACCGCATAGAAGACGAACAACAAACTATAATTTCTATCATATAAGCTAGTAATCCGCCCGCAGTATTGCCCGCGTTTATAATTCGTAGTAACGTATATTATCCCAAGTGAAGGACCTCCTTGTACCCCAGATTAGTAGCTCGGTCATTAAGTGTTAGGACAACCAAGTTATAGATTGAGCTCACTGTACAGTAGGCTAAGTAGAAATAGCTAAAAACTGTTCTTAAGTCTATCCCTGTAACTCTTAATTACTATCCAGGACCTTAATTTACAGTCATAGAAAAATAGACGAATATGTGACAGTATTTATATGATATAAATAGTATACGCGGTATGATCACTCATTTATCTCGAGCACGACCATTAATGACTGTGTCTTTAATACGCAACTTCTAAAGTGCATTAAAAATAAATCAAATATTCCGTCACTGGGAACTGTCTCATTTAAATGAAAACAGTGACGATAGCACGATTATTTTAAAACATTTAGACAATTCATTGAAAACACCCTGCATCCAATTTCATAACTTTATACCTCCTTAGGTGGCGCTATCTTTCGGTTAGTGAGCACGTAGGAAGACATCAGCAGAGTCTGATGTAGAAAACCTCAACTAAGAGCTGTATAGTTCTGGTAGAACAGTTTATACAATGTGCAGTTTCGCTGAGTTTCACTTTAGAACACTGATAACAAATTTTTTTATTGAGAGGGATAGTGCATAGTGTATTGTTGTTCTAAATGCTGTTTCCTACATGAAGGTAGATAATCCTTTTTACAACGCCCTTTTTATTTTCATTGGTCACTCAAGAAAGAGAGGAACTCTTCAACTTCCTTGTCCATAGGCACCGGTTAACAAATTTAAGAATAATTAATCAGCATGATTAGCCAAATAAATTTATTAATTTGGTATGTTTATGCTGTTTTTGAAAATTGCGCTTAGTCTTTAAACACGCATTTCAAGAATCTCCAATATTTTATTTTGAAATTTCAAATGTGCAATGTAAAATAATACTTCCTTCATTCTTTGTCAAATATTTAAAGAAAAACACTTGCCGAATGTGTCAACAAATTATGCTGAACGTAGGAAAAACATACAATCATATTGAGTTAAAATTCACTGAACTTGAAATATAACAATTATTTTCCTACTACACAGACCTTTCATACATTTACTTTGTAATCAAAAACAAATCATACATACTCGAAAATATTTAAAAAATGACAATACATAATTGCTTTTTGGAATACAAATTTTTACTATGTACTGGTAATTTAATTAAAATAAAAAGTAACATACTAAAAATCGAGACCTTACAGATTATATCATAGATTACTACTTTTCATTTAAAAAAAAAATGTATGTTTTGTAAGCATATTTAATGTAACACTGCCGATAAGGATGATATTACTTTAAGGTTTGGTGTGAAGTAATTTTATGCTTGTAATTGACTAAGCACTTATTAAAAATAAAACATGAAGACAATATTATAAGAAGACTATTATCACAAGTCTTACCTTAACCTGTTTGGATGGTGTCTGAAATGTGTGAACAGTGACAACTTGCTGGAATCGATTCAGACTAACCAACACAAATGCTGATTCCAAGCGACAGCTAGCACACTCAGCCATGCTCACGTCGTGAATGAAGAAACGATCAAGAGACAGTGGCTGTTTGTATACAACGTAGCGCATGGCTGTTTCACTTGAGTTGGCTGAGCCACGACTGCATGAACTTGGCCAGTTCTCTGATAATGTGGACTTCTGTCAACACACACAAAAATAAGTGACGGTATGGTAAGTTTGTAAATCTACAGAGAAAAATATTTGGATATGTGCATACTGACTATTGCTAAAAGTCATAAGCATAAAATACATTGGCCTTTTGTCAATCAGTGCAATACACTATGTTTTAAATTTAAAGCTAATCGTCGATGACAGGGGATAGTTAGTTACATTTGGAACTGCATCCGTAGTAACGTTTAACATAGTATTTATTTTTAAAACTAAGAAGTGACTGTCGGAAATAGTTGAAAATTTTCTTTGATATACCGTGAAGTGTTTAGATGAAGATTTATGCTGTTGTACAAATAAATGTAACAAGTGGCGGCTCGTGGGTAGTTGACAGGTAGGGCTGCAGTTGCCAAGAGCTGTACAGGGTTGTGCGCTGGTTGACTCTACAGCCCCTGCCACGCTGATGTGCAGGTGCCCCTTACTACTGAGTGGTCACAACAGATCTAGTAGCCGGTAAATATTTCATGGTAGTTTGTCTACGGCGCGTTCATCAAGAGTGTACAGTTCCGACTATCTGCAGCCCCACCTGGCAACAACCCACGAGCCGCCCCTGAATGTGACACTAGTATGCTTATCAAGAATAAGGGGGCAAAATATCCATTTTTACGTGGAATACTTTATTGAAGCTTAGTTCTTTTTTGTAGTAAGTTTTCATCCACGGATCTTTAAAGTCATGGTCTCCCCATTTATTCTGCTTCTTAGGTTTTTTCTAAAGACTAAAAGGGAACAAATATTGTAAATATATTCCAGAATTATTGATGTTGTTTGAACAATTGTATTTTAACCAAAATAACATTTTAGATATTTTCATAACAAATGAGTTTATTTTCCCAAAAATCGTACAATTTTTACTGTGGAAACATTAGGCTACACTGAGAAAACCATTTACTATACAGCTATAGTATGTTACGGCCTAATATTTCCTATATTTTAGCTTTAAATGGGGATATCACACGCCATATAACGTTAACTTCGGATCCCGAAAAAAATGTTTCTCGTCATGTGATGACAACGCGCCTTTAGTGTGTTACTAAGGAAGGCATGGAGATTATTGTGCCGTCTATTCCAGGTCTCTAAAGTTATTATTTCCAAATGACCGCTTCAATGCATTATTACTGAATTTTTCCAACTAAATACCATTATAATTTACCTGTAACAGAATATACAGGTTAAGTAATATAGAGCTGTATGAGTTGAACACATTAATTTTTAGTAGAAATGATTATTATAGGTGCGTAATTTTGTTATTTTTTGTCCTCTTTCAAGGTTGAAAAGGAAATCGTTGAAAATGTCTTTGTGCAACATTCGTTAACCATACTGGAAATGAGAAAAATTATTTATGTGTGCTAAACCAGTGGCAATATGCGTTCGGATCAGTTTAGAGTAAAATAGAGTGAGGGAACTTTTACTTCAAAATATAACTTTTTTTTACCAATTACATATTCAGACAATTCTTGAAACCATTCGTTTGCAGATTGTTGAATGGTATGCATCGTAGAACGTATATATCCTAGACAGTGCAAATACGTATGGGAGTTGTACAAATCAGAGCACTTTAGGTGTACATAATTTTGTACGTAGTTAAAATAATATAGTTTGAACAGTATAGCAACTCTTATAAAAACAATGAAAAAAACACTATGTTTGAATTATCTTGCATATATTTTTCACGGTAAATTTGTATACTCATTACCATTCGCGTGATTTTACCAACAAATAAACAAAGACATTAAACTAAACACAAAGAAGTTTATCTAATGTTTCATTAAAATAATTAAACCTGAATTTTTTTTGAAATTGCTAGTTAAATTAAAAAAATAATCATTTTAGAATAATAATACTAATAATTCATGACATTAGCACCAGAGCATAAAAATTCACACAGACTTGTAATTTCATTTGACTATCGCTAAATTATTTTCTGCGACATTCTATTTGAAATAAAAATGTGCAGTTTAACTATGGTTAATTATACTACAGGATAAAAAGAAAATACGTTTTCTTATGGGAGATATAGGCACAGGGAAAATTTCTGCTTCTAGTTTCGATTCAATTGCTAATGTACCAGATAAATACGAAACCGTAGTAAAGTGAAATTTACATAAACTAGTAAATGATATAAGTAATTTAATTAAATTTTAAAGTGAAAAGAAACCGATTTTGCGTTTTAAATTATCAACTCAATGTAAGTAAAATTACAGGATAGCTCTGTCATTGGTCAGTTTTGTGCACTGCCGATACCAGCGCTCAAGCGGCAGAAACTTTCTATGTGACAAAATTATAACATTGTTCTTTCTAACCTGTACTAGAATTAACCTAAGTTAAACACAGAGACAGTGTCCGAAATGACTATGTAGGTTACTGAATCCACCACGTGACCAGGTTAGTGCAGTAAATAATTGGGGATTTATGGTGTAAAATTTACTTAGGTGAAGTAGCAAGCTAAATTCCCAAATACCTCCGTAAATTAGACGGCTGCTGTTTACTTACGTCTTATACTCCGCTTCTCGGCTGAAAAACATATACATATTGTTACAAGTTTGGAGCACAAAATTTTCATGTGGGCAATTCCCATGAGATCTTTTGGGACAGAGGTCTTATAATTTTAAATAAAAGAGTTAAATTAAGTACTAGATTTAAAAGCTCACAAAGCTACGAAATACACAAATCAGTATTCACCTATATCTCTCACAACACAATTAGTTATGCACACAATTAGTACTGTGCCACAGAACGTTAATTAACTTTGACAATCAAAGCACAAGAATATTTACCATTAATCAATTAAAGACTACAAATCGCAATAAAAGTTCAGCCACGTATCCAATCAACAGTCTCTCAATTGTGACAATGTACAACATTAACAGTCCTAAGGGAGGATGGCTCACCATGTATAGTGCAGCATCCAAAGTGCACCACTGTCTTCACACTTGAGGTCTTCGGTTCGACTCTCGTCGCGCACCTCCTTCTTCACCTGTCGACCCGCAGCAGAAACCCTCTTGTCTCACCCAGTACTGCTCCGAAAGTATGTGCCTGTAGCCTCGCAGTAGACTCCGACGTCACCAAGACGTCTTCCTGACATCACCAAGATGTCTTCACGAGCCTCTCTGCACAAACTTAGCACCTTCTCCGAGCAGGACCAATAGTGAACTCTCGAAGCACTCCTTCTCTTGAATCATCAGGTAGACAGTCTTCCCAAGTAGCCAGTTACTGCCCTCCTCGACACAACACTGTCAGTGTTGTTCTTCACAGCTCACCACCTCTGTAGCACTCCAACACAACACCACAAGTGTTGTTCGTCTTTCCTGCAGCCCGCTGGCATCACACAGCCTCGACACCAACCACTGCCGCCGTGTTGCCATCCTATTGATGCCACACCTTGTCAGTTCCGCCGATGTTACATCAGCCTCGACGCAGTCGTGATACCGCCCTCAAGGCTCTGGGTCCTCATCTCTACGCCACCGCCAGTGTCTACTCTCGGCCCGTCACTTCTCACGACGTCCATCGCCACTACAGTTAAAACCCCACCCCTAAGGGCGCTGCCTAACACAACTCTCGGTCTCACTTCATCTTCACAACTCACTACAGGACTATCTCTTCCAGACTAAGACTTCCTGACTATCACTTCCAGACTAAGAATTCCTGACTCTCCACGACTGACTCCACAATACTCGAATGACTCTTCAAGACTCTAGACTGACTGAATTCCTGACTCTCCACGACTGTCACTTCCCGACTAAGACACCACAAGACTGACTCATGTTGCGCAGTTCCGATGCTTTTATATGGCCCCTACAGTGATGTCAATGGCTGATGAATCATGGTGACCTGAGGTCTAAAAATAGACATTACCTCGGTCGTACCTGTTGGTAATCACGTATTCGCACTGGCGTCATCGGGGCATCCCAGTGACGTCTTTCAGGAGTTGCGACATAGCTGCGGAAACCCATGACATCACTGGTTGACGCACAGGGCTGACCACCCAGCATGATGTAATGTTCCTGCTGCCCGGCCAACACGCAACAATATCCATAAAAACAGTAAGAACATAAATTAATAGCCAGTAGTGTTATTTTGTATGTAGCAAATAATTATTTAATTTAAAAATAAATTTCGTATATACTAAATAAATTAACCCTTAAACAAAATAAATATTATTGTATAATTCGTAATTTACGATGTGAAAAAACTAATAATTTGTTGACCTATATAGAACTAGCAGTGCGCCCGCGTCTACGCTTACGTGTGTTACTCATAGCAGATTGAAAAACATCTTTGTATACCAGATATGTGGTTCAGTCATCAAGTGTAAGAATAACAAAACTTCTAATCGAGTTAACTCTGCAGCAGGATAAGTTGCTATGACTGTCCACGCGAAAAACAGTCTTAATTAGGTATGTCCCTGACACTAACAGCGACTTCGCCTAGGCCTTAATTACAGTCACAGCAAAGTTGACGATGTGACGTAATTATGTACTTCTAAATGTAAGAGGGTAATTGAATGAAATAAGTATTTTACGTGGTATGAATACTGATTTCATCCGAGCACAACCATTGGTGACGGTGCCCTCAACAACATACTTATTTTTCAAAACCTTCACTAGAAGTTAAGTGCCACTAGGCGGTTTTGATGGGATAATGTTTTGCAGAAATATAAACTTATTTTTTGTCCCAACCTTGAGGTTAGTGAGATGGAATGTGTGGGATGACACTATCGAGGAACTTAGTGGATAGTGAACTGCATAATAAATGTTTACCACTTCATCCAAATTGCACTAATTTAATCTGTCTTTCTGTTTTTGTATGACAGAACGACAAACAGCTGTATGTATCACATAATATCGAAATTGTTCATAATTTCCTAAGCGCATGGAGGTTATACAAGAACATGTCTCGATAGAACTGTTGGATGAAAATTACTGTATAATGTATTTTTCGCTGGTCATACTTGCTTTTCGGATCGTCTGTCTTGAAAGTTTACAACCTGAGTTTTCTTCTTAACAACTAAGTTATCTTTTATCTTATAAAATAAAAAAATCCTATTTTTAATACTTATGTATGCATCATATTGACGCGAACACCACCTCGATATCTCTACTGTTAAGATAAATACCACTGGCTGATAGAAAATAAATGTTAAGCCTTTTCACCTATTTAGATGTCGAATAAAACAATCTTAATTTCACACCTTAAATATTTGTTTAGGTATACGAATGAAGTGAAAATCACGGCGATTGCTCCTTCAGTCAAAGCAAAATCGATCATTCATTAAAAAATCACATATGACCCCTGAGTTGGGATTTTTAAAAATCTTAAAACTTTTCTGTGGACAGTTATCTAATCATCATTCTGAATTAATGACATTTTAGACTACTTTACTTGTGTCTCTTGGATGTGAAAAACTACAATAACCCGCTTGGTTCAAGATATATCGACGATTACTTGAAAAATACATTGCATCACTTTCCACCCCTTTTCACCTCCGTAGATAGGGAATTCTGATAATTCGTGAAATTACTGCTTGGTGGTCAAATTAAAAAAAAAAAATCCTAAATTTAATTTTTGGGAATTTACATAAGCAACAGTTTGAAGAGAATACCAACTATCTATTCCGATGGATTCGATAGATATCGATAGTAAACCAGAAATGCATTTAAGGTCTTTTCGTCTGCTAAAATTTTGAATTTCTAAAAATCCTTAAATTTGCTAATATGCATTTGTATATGTGTCCCATTAAAGTAAAAATCTCGATGATAGGTCGTCAGGTTCATGCTCTATCAACGAGTCTTCGAAAATACATTTAATCCATTTTCACCCCCTTAGACGTCGAATTTCAAAAAATCCCATCTTAGTGATTGCCTACGACCCGAGGGGAAACCACAAGAAAAAAATTTTGCGATTCTAGGCTGCAGTTTCATATGCCAGTCAGTTAGTCAGTGTTTTCTTTTATTTATTGAGATAATAACGAATATGCAATCTATTCAACAGCGAAAAATAAAAAAGTAAATAAAATAAAACAACATCGAACCCGTTTAGCCACGCCTGCAGGGAAAGGTACACGGTGCTCATAATATTTCGTCAATTTATAAGCCCGGCAGAAATGTACTACCAGTTCATTATGCATTCTATCACGAACATCAGTGCATACGAAGGCTGACGACTTGTTTACATCATGGTCGACCTCTGTAGCACAGTTTGTTGCGCACCAGTTGACAACGTGATAGGCTCTTGTCTGGATTCCTTACTATTCGTAGTAAGTTTTGTAAGCCAATCTACGAACACCTTTACTTTACACCCCGGTATAGGTATAGAACTTTTATGGCCTCTCTCATTGCTTTGAATGCAGTAACTTTTCAGAAATTTGCAACTCTTGTCAGAAATTCGAAAAAAAAAAAAAAAATGTAAATTCTTTACCGTACTGCAAACGTCAAATGTTTCTTTTTTTTAATGCCATGATTTTAATTAAGAGTATTTACTGAATAATATTTATCTTGGCGTATTTATTACGGATTCTATACTCTCTTGGTTACATTTGATACTAAACTGTTCACTTATAAGAGTATTCTTAACAAAATTATATTAAAAACAAACTAGGAAAATCAAGGAAAATTAAAAATAAATATAGTTTAAGTCTCTGTGCTTTCGCGTTGCGACATTACAAAATCCTTATTATGCCTTAAGAACCACCAACAATAGTTCTTCCATTGACCAAATGTCTTGCGAATTAAGTACGGAATGAAAATTCTTAACAGAAGTACGCAACATCGGTACAATGAGATACTTAAATAACTGCAATGAAACTTGAAACTGATCTAAATCGATTAGATACTTGTAGATTAATTCATCGGCGACAGTTTTGTGAAAACTAAACCGAATGAAATTTTGCAGCATTTTACATCACTAAAACTTTATGTTCAACACTTTAAGTAAGAATAAATTTAAATATTTCAGAGTTTCAATTGGTATACGTAATTTTAAAAGTATAAGCATGTGGTAAATAATTTTGCATCCGTACATTTATACACTAGAATTGTCTCATTTCGTTAAGTATAATAATTTCGACATTTGTAGCTGAGGATAGTCGGTGTATATCACAATCTTCATCGTTTAAATGGGTTAAATGAACGTCATGGGGCAGTCTAAATATTTTTGGAATCCTTGGAAAGTTATAGGCCTAAATGTAATGACTTATGTCATTGAAACAATTTAAAAGAGATATTTCATGAAAATAAATTTGATATAGTATAAGTAGAGTCATTTAAATATTTTAAAACAGCCATATTCATGTCAAGAAACACACCAAAACGTTCTAAAAAAAATAATTCAATACAACCAATATAACAAAAATGTATTTTAAAATATGATTGTTAAATGTTTTCTAGTTCGTTGCTATACAGGATGTTCCGGGAGTAGACGTCAACAAAGAGGCGGGTGATAGAGGGGTCCAAGACCTATAAAATAAACCAAACTTGTACAATTCGATTCGCAACTGTCTAAAAGTTATGAATTTTTAAAGAAATTTTTGTTGTATTCTACCTTGAACTAAACCAATGGTGATTTGTGTCATCACATTTAAAAACACATTTCACGTCACTGAGAGTACAGCTTCGTGGTGTAAAAAATCACTTTCACAAAAGTTGATTGGGTTCGGAAAGATGCCTCCAGTTTGCACGAAGAAAAAAATATCAATGGATCACATATCACATAAATGATTACCTGCCGCTGGAAAAACTAACCCATAGTATTACCAAATAACTAGTAAAATGTAACATTTTAAATTAACAAACACCAATGCAGTAAATGTGAAAACACAACGTACCGCAGCAGATTCACATACTGTAAAAATCAGCAATAGGGTTGAACTTCCTGTAGGGCAAAGCAAGTTATTGCTTCTGGATCCTTGATCTGCGTCGGCATAACTGTTTACCTATGATATTGATAGATTAGTATGTTAATTGATGTGAAACGGTTTACAACTAGGAATATGCTACTATTGCTCCAAATTTTTTTATGTGCATTATTTATGAAAGTCACTTCATCAAATAATAATAATTTTTATGAGCATTCAAAGACGTCGTTATCTAAGTATATTATCAGCGTTAGGCATATTAGTACACATGAGTGCCATTGTTACACATATTATCAGTACAATTACATCAGACATTTGATATTTCTTCATCTATTTTGTCTGCAAAAATAACTAACTAGCTGACAGAAAAAATTCAGTAATACTGTCGTAAAATAAAAGTTCCACAGGCTGTTTTTGTTGTTTTGTTCCTGAATACAGAAACACACCTCAGTTTTCGAAATGTAGCATCTGTTGTACACAAAAGGTTGCTCTGTTCATCTGTGTTGTCATTAACGTATTGGCTGTGCTCATCCTGTTTTTATCACTTTGTGATCGTCTGTGTCGTCGTTTTACCGTTCAATTCGTTTTAGTAATTTTCTGTCTCCAACATCTTTGTTGTTTGTATGTGGTTTCTTTAATTTATTGTAAAGTTCGTAGTTTTTACATGTGTTTTACAATCTCATTTTCTTATTGCTAAATTTAAGTAATTGATGAGTACAGCTTTACTGATAACGTCTGCAGGTTACTGATAACAAGAAAATAATTTTTGTAAAGGCAGATGTACAAAATAAGTGCTTTTCAGCATGATCAAGCTATAGGCCTACAGGCTACTAAAATGATGAAATTGGTTCTTGAATAACATAGCCCTACACCTAGTCTTAGTTGTGCAGCTATAGAGCGTCCCAACCTTAGATTGCAATACAGGTCTTACGGCGCGCGCTGTTGCCAGATCGCAGCCGCATAACAGAGTTCGAGAGATGTTCTACTTCAGAATTTCGAGTTTTAAAATGTTGTGGCTTTTAATATTTAACTGATATTACAAATTTGTATAAAATCACGCTTTAAAATATGCAATTAACGTAATTTTATATTACTTTAAAAATAAGAAATAATCACAAACCCCACTGATATAAGACCATGTAGTTGGGACGAAGAAAACAGCTAACTAAGGAAAGCGTTTATTTATTTTATTAACCATTCCAGACATAACCTCATAGTCAGTAAAGATAACGTAACGATTTTTTCTCTTCTGACAACACTTCGAGCGACACTCAGGTGTCTTAAGTTAGTTTGTAGGACGGACGCGTGGGAACGCATGACAATAATACGCCACTCATTTCACCACTATACACAAGAGAACGGCTTAAGCTATTGCGGTCGGGCTCTTTTAAAAATATATTTCGGTCATTACGAACAACTTTCTCGCTTTCATACCCATAAAACTTCAATAGCAAAAAAGTTTCTCAATTACACACATACGTTAGATACGTAAGATATCTAGAATAAATATTTTTGTTTTTTAATCAATCTGGGTACGAACATATACAATAATAAGCTGACTTACATATTGCATATTTCGTTTATCATCGATGGCTTACAACGCACATATTGTATGTACAAAAATGGTCATTTTGAGATAGTATGTCCACGACCTGTATCGTGACTTCAGCTTTCTTCCCGCATCCAAAATGTATGTCCATTATGTCCAACAATAAAATAATTAGATCTTAACATTCGTTGTGTGTCCTTAAAATCTAATACTATCAAGCACAATTATGATATGTCCCAGCGAAAGGACACACTATAATTGCGCACAAATTCTACTATGGTTTTAAGTGCACATATATTGCACGATCTAGGTGTTTGGACATACTACAACAGTGCTACAAATGTTTGTTTAGGTATGCTTTGTTTGCTCCACTTACATCGACTGGCAAGGACGTGGACAGCCAGGTAGGTCACACGGTCACACGTCCACACGTCGGCCTGGCAGAGCGGAAGTGCCGTCCACCCCTCTTCCTTATCCTGCCTGTCGCACTACCCTCGACCATGCCTCTCACAACATCCATACTTTTGGAAGCGTCCGGCAGCAGAGAAACCACATTCCCTTCAGACTTGGTACTGTTTGTAAAATATTTTGTAGTAATAAGAGCGAACAAACAACTTCATTAAGGGGCCCGCCTACCTCGAACCTATTTATATGTTATAGATGTAAGCAGGGCTGCAAAAACGCGGTAATTGTACAAGACTCAACAACAATGTAGTATCT
Source organism: Medauroidea extradentata (assembly GCA_003012365.1). NCBI lineage: Eukaryota > Metazoa > Arthropoda > Insecta > Phasmatodea > Phasmatidae > Medauroidea > Medauroidea extradentata. The sequence continues at coordinate 21,172 of PNEQ01108348.1, forward strand.
ACGCGTGGAGTACTTTGCGTTTGCAATGCGCGTATTTCTATGTAACTTTGAGTGGCGAACTTTTGGATTTATATTCGCGCCGTGTATAACACATCAAAGAACGTTAGTCGAGGGATTCCGTATTGAAACGGGCATGCAGTAACTGTGTAAAATGCTGGTAGGTATTACTTTATCAGAATGTTGGTTATTTTTCAAAATGTGTTGAAACTATGATAGCACGACATTACTCTAGGAACGTACTATTATTAGAGGTACGTCAATTTCGCGGATTCATCTGGCAGCAGCCTAGACTTGTCAGTCCTATACACCCAATGGACACAATCGATTATCTATTGGCTTATAACCGTACAAGCAGGTAGCAAGCGATAGCACTTTGCATTATTTCCTTATTTACTACTGGCTTGCAGTAGTCAAACGCGTTCCATAACAGCCGCCAGCAAGTCACAGACATGACAATGAAGTATACATAATTAGCGTTCAACCTGACCTGGAACGTATATGCGAAATTTACGTACCTCTAACTATTATTAGAGCCTGGTAAATTCGCGGATACACTGGCATGAAGGCTATCCTACAAAAATACTTTTGGACTGAAGCAGACGGCAGATGCTCATTAGCTGCTTGCGTCTTTAGAGTTATATGTCTGCATTAGTTACATTTACATTATTCGCTCAGACACCTCCATTACATGACAAAAAAGTCAAAGACCAATTGTGAAAATGACTCAAACTTACAATTGTAGGAATCCTACAGTGTGCCCAAGGGAAAACGCGAATGTTTTCAGGTCTCTAAATATTATATAAAACGTTGTCGCTAAGCACGGTGGAATGTATTCGAGAACTTGGTAACTTGGCATGCAAACGAACTCCTAAAATAAAATTGGAACTATTTATACAAGAATTTGTTCGTTATATTCCGTTCGCACGTGGATATGCACAGCTGATTGGTTCGAAGACATACTGGAGCACCACGTCAATGACCTTGAGCGCAGCTGTCCGGTTACAGCCGCCGAGGGGAAGGAAAAAATACCACTATATACAGCCTACTCTGCCCATTCATTGCGTAGACCAGAACTCGGAATTCAAATTCTTATAATTATTTAACGTCGCAGAGGAGCCTGAACTGGCCTTTTGTTCCTCTACAATAACGTCAAAACTCCAAAGGTAAATTTCATGAAGGACAAGGATATGCTTTTGAGACATTATGTCCATTAACATTTAGTGCAGGAGATACACTTTTTCCCACAATTTGAGAATTATGTTACATATGTATATATATATTCACAGGTTGGCTAAATGGTCAGGTAAAAAACAGGAAAATCGCTTCTGCAGACTGAAAATTCAAAATTTTAATACAAACTATAGGCTTAGTGAGAACATTTCCGTTTAAGTCCCTCATTTGCAATACTTTTTTATATAGAAATAACACAAATTGACAGTTTTTCAATGTGTAATGAAATGTCATTTATTTCTCTTCACCTCAAAAATTACAACATAAAACATGGATACGACAATTTCCAATAGATCGCAAGATTACAGTTTAAAAGTGTGTATTAACAATACTCTAAATATGGAATGCAAGGCTACCAAAACTGTTAGTGATCATAAACAACTTGCGATCATAAATTATACTAAGCTGTGTTTGAGCATGTGTTACATTTGGTAGGGACCCTTGTTTTTCGCTAAAAGAATTTTGCCACAGTTTGTTTCAGTGACTTGCGTGCACATATGTAATTCTGCTTCACAGTTATTGGCAGCGTGTCTATGCGAAGAGCTGTATCTCATTTGACTCAGCCAATTACAATAACATTCATTCAACGCCACACGTCTGTGATTTGCCGGGTGAAGTCCAAGGCTCGTGAGAGCTAAAATGTCCAATCACTGACCACGAAGTAGAACTGCAGATGTGCACGTAAGGCACCGAAACAAAGTGAGGTAAAATTCTTTCGCGAAAAACAAGGGTCCATAACAATTGGTAATACGTCTTAGTCTGAGCTATGTGTAACTACGTGCATGTATTCATTGTACGAAAATAAACATGATCGTAGAAATTAATGGTAGAATTTAATTTAATTTAATTGAAACTAACTGCCTTTCTTTTGATTATGATAGCTTAATGTGTCGAACACAAGTTCACAGCACATTTGAAAACAGCAAAGCAATCATAGAGATATTTCTGCGATTTTTTTAATTGCTGAAAAGAACTGGGAATTCTTAAAATTTTGTCTGTGAAACCTGGATATATATATGTGTATATATATATATATATGTATAGAGAGAGAGATGCTACCGTATTCTATAATCCGCAGTCTGGCTCACTAACCGTTTCCCACTGAAATTAAATTTTATGTCCCATTATTTCTGGCAGTAAACAACAATAACGCTGACTTAGTTTAGGTCATATTTAAGATTCCCACATCTGAGTGTCTTTCATTGTCTTCAATGCGTGGTATTTCTGGCCTATTTAAATGATATATAACGAGAAATACGCATTGTAATATTCAAAGTCCTTTGGATTAGGTTGTAAATAGGACGCGACAGGCTCATAAGTTAAATTTTATTATTGCTGAAAAAATTGTTTTCTTCTCGCTGTATTTTATTTTTGGTCTTGATGTACAGCAAATGGTTCGCACTTTGTTTCTGTGTCAACGTTTCCTTCCAAGTTCAAGGCCAACAGAACATGCACCAAGGAAAACCCATTTTTTTAAATCTAGAAAAAAAGAGAGAGACCAATTTTTCACAATTTACCCAATAGTTTCCTGAAGCTGCTTAACGGTGTTTTCATTTAGATGACCATACTTAGTCGACTGCAGTCAACGCAATAATTAGTTGTTCTGAAATAAATAGCAAAACCTATTTATTTTAAACAGATCCTTTCATTTAGCCTTTAAATAATAATAATCTCTGAACCAGTATAAATACGGATAGTTGGCTCAAAAGGTGCTCCTTACTTCAGACATATGACAAAAGCAAGACTAGATAATACAAAATCCAGGCAGTCTTCTACCAGCAATTTATCAAATTCCTCTTTCACCATATGTACTTGAAGGAATTGTGGGGCTTTACCTCCAGAAATCACCTACCTTTGCCCCTCAAGACTGGTGTTTGCATGTTTCCAGTATTTTGATCCGATTGGTTGGTCTCACCTAGGCACTTAGCTCTCAGTCCTGGTTCGGTGGCTTGCATTATCGACAGGAGGCTCTCAGGTGGCTAGGTCGTCTACACTCCTAGCACTCTGTCCACTTTTGAGATCAAGGACGGTGTTCCAAAGAACCAACTCTGCTAGAAATGATGTCATTAAAGTCTTAAATTGCTTAAGCATGTTTTCGATGCTTTTACCCCCCTTATCGCGTGTTACTGTTGCTGCTCGGACCGCACACCGCACTGCACACCGTTAGCTGTCACCTGCCATGCTAACTCAACTTCCAGTGGACAGGCTAGAGCGTCTTGCATGGTATGTGGTGCTGCCAGGCACACTGGTTGTCACAACTCCTTGTTAGCAATGACATTAACGAAGAACCCAATGTCAAGCATCCTCTGTACACCCCTAGAGTGACAGATGGGCTATTCTCACTTTGTCCTGTCAGAGTTCCTGAATTAACTCCCCAGGTCGCTGGCTGTAGGGAATGGTGAGAATGTCGCAAATACCAGTCCCCGAACCTAGCTGCAGGGCATTGAATAAAGTATAATACTCCAGGCGATGTCATTCCTGCAGATATTGGAGTATACTGAGAGCAGGATCTCTCAACACTGCTCCAGTTAGTAGGCATGCTGCTCTTCTGTACAACCGTTCAGGGTAGCAACAATCTTATATTGGTGCAGATAATCACGCCATGGAGTTTTCCCATCATTAGGGGCAGGTTTGATAGTAATCCCTCTTCCAACCACAGGCATGGCAACCCCAGCTGTATTATTTTGCTGCAAAAATGTTCCACCTATCTGGGCGTCGCAGAGTACTTCTCGTCGCTACCTTCGTGTCTCGGCTCTGGCTTCATCGAGCTGCTATCCCGACACACCGATGGCTGACCACCTATATGTCACTGTAGAAATTCCTCCCATTCTGTCCTAAATACACACTCATCTATTTCTGCAGGTCGACACTTTCTGTAGCACTGTCAATTTTATGGTACACCTATTCGCAGACATTATCAATTTTTAGGTCCACCATTTACTGAAAAAACTTCCAATTTTCTTGACCACATACTCTTTTTTTTCGTATGCACTAGCACTCTGATTCCTTCTATTTTCTTGTCTACTTTCTCATTAACAAATCCTATTTTTTCCTGTTTACATTTTCACTAACGCTATACATTTTATTGTCTGCAATTTCATTATCACTGTCTATTTTGCTATCCATATTTTCACTAACACTGTCTACATTTTCACTAACACTCTCAATGTTTGTATTTACACCACTTATCGAACTTGTTATTTTGCTACTTACTTAGTCCCTGTATTAAGGCTCACAATCCTTTCAACTCACTAGCCACATTTCTAGTAAGTATGCACTAACCTGAAACTTCCTTCCTAAGAAAACTTAACAAGTTAGTCTAAATATCTAGTTATGCACATATAATTTTAATAGTTCTTTAAAATTTAATTTAATTTTAATTGAGTGCCTCCGTCCCACTTTTGACACCAGTGATACAAGTTCGGGCAAGGTATGCTGAGTTAGAGGTCTTTGATTATTGAAAATAAAAATACGTGAAGCTAACCTAATATAATAAAAATTATCTAAACAAAAAAAAGTCAATATGTCACTAATAATTATTCATGATTAAATGAATAATCAGTCACCACTACTATTTACAAACATTTTACAATGTCTAAACAATAAGATCTCAGATCTCTATAAAATTCTTTGTACGTGGAATGTCTCCAACCTGGCGGACTCAATGACCTAGCTAGGAACACCAATGGGCCTTTTAAAGCCCTAACACCTCCGTCGCGCTACTCTTTGCAGCAAACAATCTCGCTGGACACTCGAATACTTCTCGTAACCCGTCAGTACAGCCACATCTCACACCAGATGCCTGCCGGTAAAAACTCTCTTGTATCTGCCACAAATCTCTTTTAAATACTTTATCTCAAAGCTCCAGAAAGATGTTGTATCGTGGTCAAAGCACTATAAAGCAGAAGAAAGTACACAGGAAACTCTACACTGTGATATCTGCTGTTATTCGAGTCTTTACGAAACCTGAGACAGTCGTGGCAATGGCCGCCGCGGCGCGTTGCAAAAGGGTAATATGAGCAGCAGAGTGCACGTCGATATCTCTTGAATTCTACCGCTGTCATATCAGCTCACGCTCCTCGAACGAAAGTGCTGCCGCATCGCCACAAGGGGTAATAAGAGCCATACAGTGCACACGGAGGTCCCTTAGTTCTGCTGCCCCTGTATCTTCTTACACTGCTCGCAAGGTATTCGCTGCTTGCAACACTATATCAAAAATACTTTTATATTATCGTAAATATCCAATTTTAAATTCATTCGAAACGAAATTCACGTAAGTTTTATGACATATTCTGTATAGAAAATTGTAGCCTAAATAATACTAAGTAACATATTTTCAATATCTATGTTTTGTAACATACCGCGTGTTGCGGACTATAAAAATAATACAAATTGAAACAAACGTATAAACAAACAAGTTTTACTAATCACAAGTTACAAAGTTGGCAATTTAAACATATGGAAAATCCAAATATGTGTCCACACAGTGGACATTACTAGCGTCTGTGAGACGGAAAACTAATATTTAAAAAAATTACAAATTATATTAATTAGTTTTGCAAGGATCACAAAGTATATAGACTGAAAAAAGAAAATATCTGGGCAAGTCATCACAAAGGTAGTTACTTCCGCGGGTTCCAAAATGTCAAAATCTGGGGTTACAAAGCTAGAAGTTAATAAAGCAACACACGTGTGTGCAAAAAGCCATCGGGCAATCAAGCAACAAATAATCACAACAGCTAATAAATACCACGTGGAAAAATCAAATAGCAAAGAACAACAGCAAACCCTACAAAAAACATTTTAAGACAAAGAGATAATTTTTCATCAGACGGCGACTGAAAAAGGAATTTAGAAAAAACATTATAACAAGAATTAAACTAATTTACGCACAACACATGACGGCAGCCGCCTTGCTCGCCATGGGGGAACAAGTCCCCAACCTACCCTTTCACACTAACTAGGAGCTCGGAAGTACTTACATTCTCAGTGCCCACGTCCAGAAGAGAAAGGAAAGTGAGCTGACGGACCACGCAAGAACCTAGTTCAACCTGGCCAGAGTCTAGCTAACGCGCCTGCGCAGGGAAGAGGAGAAGGGGAAGCATAGAGTAAGAGCAAAGAAATATAGCGATACTAAACAACAACCTTCCGAGCCATCAAATAGTCACGTGGTCCACTGTGCACCGCCGACGGGAGAGCTGTAGGCAATCAAACGGTACAGTTTTAAATGGTAATATCATTATGTATCTATGACTGCATAATGATAATTCCTACTTCATTGTGATTTATTTATTTTTATTTGATGTCTAATTAAAATAGACAGTTTCGAAAAAAAACTTAGTTTAGTTTTGTAAAGAAATAAACAATTTTTTTTTCAATATGAATTTTACACAGGCGACCGCATCTTAACATGCAAGGATAAAGAAATAGAAGAAAATTTTTCTCTAGAATTGATTTACAAAAGTGCAGTAAAAACTTGACAATACTACATATACATGCACTATTATTAATTGTAAGTCGAAAATAGTACTTTTATTGTAATCTATAATCAAACTTACTGCAGCGAATAAACACTTACCTTTTTTGATAGACCTTTTTTTCTTCGCGTGATTAGCAGCATGTCATCAAAAAGTACAACATACATATCTTGAGCTTTTCCTGTGTCCCAAATCTGTAACTGGCCTTCAATAATTATTTGGCGTCGAGGGCTCACTATGATTCTGTCACAGGGCTGACGCATAAGAGCGGGTTTTAAAAATTCAGGAACATATATTTTTGGGTCTAAATCAAACACAGTTGGCCAAACAATGTTACGTTGAATTTCTAGCAAACGTTCAAAGTTTTTGAGCCACTTCATTTTGTCGTCCAATTCTCCTAAAAAGAAAACACTGTGTTTAATGCACATACAATAGACCTGCGTTTCAATTAATTTTTTAGATTTATTCAAGTAAAATCTAATTACTCTGAAAGCAAAATATCAGTAACGGTTCCGAACATTTTGTTGTTAGAAATTAAAAAAAACGTACACACATTTTTCTCTTCAACCTTAATTTATTGCCTTTGAACGCCTATGTTGCGTTTATTTTAAATTACTTCATACATGACATTCGTTTGAACATCTTCAATTGCACAAGGACTTACCGGGACATTTGTAAAACCCCTCAAACATATGTATTAAAATATTAAATAATATCACTACCTGCAGGAGACAATCGTGCCTCTGCTCCGTCATCTTACCACCCACTAACGGCACTTCTTCCCACCCAGACCCCCTAGCTCAAGGTATAAAAGGGGCGCATCTCGCCCAGGATATTCAGAGTTCACTGGCAGCTCCCCCGAGCTCCCGACTCTCGGCTCACACTACACAGTCCTACCCTGGGGCTGGCTTCTTGTGAAGGGAGCCTGCGGCATCTTCGCAACAGGGTTATTTTCGCGCAGCCATTACTCATCAAGTAAAAATCGTAATCACATTTATGAAACGTAATCTATACGAAGCAGTAATCATAAAATGCTGTTATGAATTATTACTTTGCATAAATATGAGTGAAAAATGTACGTTTCCAATTTTTGCCAGGAGTAAGTAACTAACACAGCGCTCTTTTGCGTAAAACTTTACAAACAATATCTTATAGCAAATAAAAGCTTCGACTCTTAGAATATGTTGCTTACTTAGAAAACAAAGGTGCCCATATCCACATTATATTAATTGACCTATATGTATACACTGAGGAACAAATTTAAACATTTTTGGCACAAGAAACACAATAGGTATTCCTGACAGAACGTATCACGCTGATTTCAGATGTTCAGTTATTATGTCCTCCTAACAGATCTTTTTATGCTGGTTTCAAATATGTACTCACATTTTCTATGCTTAATGAAGTTTACAAGTGACAGGTACAGAAATTGTAAACTAACAAAATTTATCAGTTTTATTAGGTAGCAACATAACATGTGAAAGACAATAGGCGTTCCTAACCGACATTTTAATGCTGATTTCAAATATACAACCATGTAACACTTTACGCAGATTTTAAGTGATATGTATAGAAAGTATAACATCAACATTACAAATCAAGTTAAGTGCTGAATGCTGTAAAGATTTTTTAACAAAAGTTGTTCAGTGTTAGTTATTTCACAACTTTTAATGTTAACTTAAAGTATAAAAACATTTCACACTCTTTACGGTTTTTAAGTAAAAGTTTAGTACTGAATGTAGTACAGATTTTTTATAATGTAAGTTGTACAAATAAAGTTACTCGCAGAACTTTTAATGCTGATTTAAAATTTGCAAACATGTTACACTTCACGAAGTTTTTAAGTGACATGTACGGAAAGTAGAACATCAACATAATATTCGAAGCCTAGAAGTGGATGTTGCTAATATTTCGTTTAACCAAGCTGTACAGCGGTGGTTACTTGCAGAAACTTGCATAGTGACTTCAAGTATACAATTTTTTTTTTCATATCACAGTGTTTTAAAGTTACCTGAACGGAAAAACGCAGTGTTTTTGTAAAACATAAACATCAGTACAAAAATATGTGTCTAAAACATACCGAAACTTTAATACGTGTATGCTGAGGTGAAAATAGAATGTTTGATATGCGGAACCTATGGTCCAGCTTATATTGGAAGCACTGCAGATGCTTCCAAAGTTTGAGAAAGTATGATAATTTTTTGTAATATTTAAGAAACTACTTACTTGACAGAAACATTCTTCTGATTGCGAAATTGTTTTACCTAAAGCAATAAAAACGTGAAGGACTTGTACATTTAAATCACTGCAATTGCATTAAGAACGGTTGGCATTACCCTTATTTCTTCAAAAAATTGTACGTGACAATAAAAAAATTTCTATTTTTGATCAAACATGATTAAATGATGGGAAATTTAGAAAAATAAATACTGCACAACCAGTCTGACGCTCGTCCTTGAAAGGCAATGTAAATTGTATGATTTCACTTGGAAGCGATATTGCCTACCAAGTATGCAGCCTGGTATTACTCTAATAACTGGAATGAATGCAAATTTAATTACGTTTAAAACCCTGATATTTGAGGGTTGCAGCTGCATAATTTAGAGGAACAACGTTGGTACCGACACTGTAGTATTTCTTTCAAGTATTACCTCACGAAGCCACTTATGTTTGGTTTACTGTCAGTAAGACGAATACAATACAATTTAGACATGTTTCAGCTGCCTAGGACACACCATTTTAGTTCACAACTGGCTGCAACGATATGATCTTTGAAAGAACTGTGCAATGGGAGTTCATGACTAGGTTCAGTTTCTTGGACGTACTCCATTGCAAAATCGAATGACTGTCAAAGAAAACTAAACAAATAAAAGAAAACCATAATATAAGCAGAGTATGCTTTAGTCAGCAAGATACATACATAACACGAAATTAAAAAATGGAATCGGGTCAAATAGAAACAAGGAACAAACAGATAATAAACGAAAATAATAACAAATAAAATAAAAAACCAAGTAACATGCGACATAACGATATGTACGCAGAATGATATAAATAAACCGGTCTGCGACTTTAACAGTATTGTACATGTTGTTTATAGTGCATGTCCAACATCGTCTGTGCGCTGAACACATCATATGCACTTTCGCAGCATTGCCTATGCTCTAGGCTCTGTGTGTGTGCGGGATTCTTCAGGTGTGTTTTGAGCATAAATTGTATATCCTAGGCAGTTGCAACTAGAGAATATTTTTTGTTACACGTTCCTCACTACTCAATACACAATCCTAATATGTTCGAAAATCCTGACGGTAAAAATATTGTATGGAATTGAAGGGTAGCCCACCTCCCCATGTTATTTTTGTAAGGGTGGAACGTGTCAAGTAACATTTACTGTAGGTTCGAAGATCCCAATAGCATTAAGCAATGCTGAAAATATTGTTACTTTATGTCATTTAGTTTTCGGTATTTTGGGAACATACGATTTTTAATTGTGATATTCAGGGCCTCACTACAACCAGGCTGTTACTAAGCTCATGCGAAAAGTGCAAAATATCTTTCCTACTTATTTTCTCATAAGGAAACTTCTGCTGGAGTTTGTCGGTGTTGTTCAAAATCACCATATATACCACACGTTGAATACCATAGGGTCACAAATGCTAATACCCACATTGTGGGAAATCAAGCTTAAAGCTAATGAAGGCAATAAAAAATCGGAACACAATATTTGAGTACAGTTTTTTTTATCTGCAAGTAAAATAATGTACTGCAACAATGGATTATTGAAAGAAAAGGTTAGGTCTTGAAAATAACGTTTTAACACTTACGTCCCTATTGCAAAACACAGTTGTTATTAGCTAGTGGCAGTACTTGATGCATGAACCCGTAAGTTTATGCTAATGTAAATTGTGTGTACCAAACTGTAATTATAAAATTAACTGTACAATTTACTACAGAAAAAAATTATTTTTACTCTGTTATTATTTACAACCACTTACAAGATTCAAACTTAACATGTCTGTGGAGGATTTGCAATTTTACCCTTACTAATTTTTGTTATTTTTGATACGAGTCCATTACAGTACTTTAATTACAAAGTGCTACATAACTTGGTTTTTCATTATTAATCGTGTTTAAAGTTATACCAAGCATTATCAAAAGAGTGAAATTGCAGTTTACAAACACCTAGTCTACACTGACAAGACAGAATAATATTTTGAACATGTTAACAAGGTTCTCTCCTATTCCGAATCGGATGGTTCCTCACTGCAGTTCTCATTTGATACCACAGCTAGATTGCTGTAAAATTACTAATGATGGCTTTTTAGAATTCTATTTTCACAAAGAGGTAACAAGTCCTTTGTTTTCTATTGCCTCGGTTATGCGTGGTGGGGAGGTGTAGACATGGCTTAGTGTTGGTACTGAATGTCTGCCTCTTGTCACTTTTCGAGTGAAGACAGTCTTAGATGTTTCTTCAAAACGTGTCTTGTAGGAAAATTAGAAAATCTTTTTTATATCTTTATTTCTCGTTTACTTGGCCATAAACTGTTTCCTTTGTCAGTATTTACCGTAAAGCTGGTTCTATAGCATTTTTTAGAGTGTTTTGAAAACCATGAAATCTAGTGAATTGCCTCTTTTTTTGGCCATAGAACATCTACAGAAGTATTTTCGATAGCAGTTTACACAACTGGAAGTGTGGTTGATCTTCCGTGCCACACATGGAGTCTTTCCATCGTCCCTAGCTTACTTTGTGAGACAGGTTAACATTTAATTTTAAATTATTAAACACAAATATTCAAACAAAAATATCATTTTGATCAGTGTTAAAATTGCAAAGTGAGGAAATTTGAGTTAGTAACAAAATATTAATTGGCTTTAAGCGTATATTTAAAGTAACTAAGCATATTTATTCTTTGGCGGGCGGTAAGAAGGGCATAAGTCATGTACAAATATAATGGCACTTATGTAGTTCCTCTTGTTCATGAAGGTCGTGTGAAGACCATAGAAAAGTGTTAATATAATGAGAATTGTGCCCTATTGAACGGCTACTAATAGCTGCAAGAAAACACAAGTCTCGATGGGTAATAATTCGACCTATGCTCTTCTTACCGCCATCTAAAGAATTTAGGAACACCTAATTTCATAACCTCAATTGAATGGTGTTATGCAGAAGGCGTCCAAGCCACAAATGTAAAGGACAGACAGAAAACAAGCTTCTGAATTAGTATACATTAATGCTTCAGTAGCTTAGCAACCAAACTCAAGAATATGTAAGGTATTTGAAAATGAGATGTACAAATTAACAAAATAACAAACAGTACTGAAGTAACATATGTTTATGTTCTTATTTGTCAAATGTAGGATGGTCTCTTTCTGCATAACACCATTCAATTTATAGATGCTTCACAGCTCGTGATTTAATTAATCAACTAATAGGTACTCAAAATTAATCTTTTAACTTTGGGTTCATAACCATAAATATAGTTTTAAATGTTAATACAATAATGTAAAGCATTTTGTATTTTAATTCTTATTAGAAATCCCGAAATTTCGGGGATTCAATGACCAGCCGGCTGGACTCCACAGTCCTGTGTACACTGTGTCCTTAGCTTCTTGTACGTTGGCTGCTGCTTCAAGACTGGGTAGCGCGGGAGTCTGTGAAAGTTTTTATGCAGGTCTGCTACTGGGCCACAGCCCTCAAAGAAGAGTTCCAGTTACTATAACCAAATCGCGAAAGTAATTAATGTGTAATTTAACGTCTTTTCAAATGATTTTGCGAAATTCTCAGGTCCCGAATGATTATTCATTGTGACATTTCAAATACAATAATAGATTACAAAATATGAGGTTATAATGTGCAAACACAAATATGTTACAATTACATTGCACCCCTGCTTTACACAGATTTAGATATGGTTACTTAATCTCAATTCGTCTATAGTACTTTATAGCCAGAGAATAATAAATTTAACATAAATAATACGCATACCACACTTGCTGCATATGATAATTTTGAATGAATTAACAGAGTCCTGTTTCAAAACACGTCGTACAAACTTTAAACGTAACATGCATTCCATTAAACTTCTTCAGTATCTTTAACATAGTATCAACAAAACAATGAAGGTCAATAGGAAAATTGTATACTGCCAACTTTAAAAAGTGAACTATCATACGGATTGTGCAGTTCTTACACTGTTCCTTAAAATCATTTATAATTTATATTTATAAAGAACAAATTGCTTAAAACTGTGTAATATCATGAACATAAAATAAATATCTCAAAGAATTTTACTATGCTATAGGGCCGTAAGTGTTTACAATATGTAAGAAACTTTTCTGCACTACAGCCGCAAATCACTAATGGCCGTATGGCATGAACCAGTAAATACATTGTTTTTGTGTGACATGGCCGTAAGAGACATGTGGCTGCATTGCACAAAAATTTGTACAACTTAAAAAGGATACATTTCTATACTATCTTTGTTTATTTTCTAGAAATTGTGGCCTTAAATCATTACATGCAGCGCTTTGAGATGTTTAATATATAAACTAGAACTCAAGATTACATTTTTGCACTTGTGGCCCTATTGTATTCAACGCGCGATATATGACTGTTAGAGTCGGTTGTCATTGACATCAGAGAACAATTTCCCTGTACTGCAACAGGGAAGCACTTTATCCTTGCCAGGTCAGACACGTACTTAATATGGACGGTAGCTTATGCAGTATCACGCAGTGTGTAGCACACGTGTAGAAATGCTCGTTCGGACACATGACACAGCATTCTATACATGCTGCGGGTTCTCAAAATTCCTCACTTATAACGAGTCACAATATTCTCGGGAGCCAAATGATACGATGCGTGTGAAAACTGTAGAGTGCATCACACCACTGCAAAGTTGTGGATCCGAAGACACATCTGCACCTCCATGTGGGAAACAAACGTGACGAGGTTTGGTAATATTGAGAAAGAATTGTTGCAACCAACAGCAAAAATGGCACGAAAAACTTAAAGCTAGCGAAACTTTCTTTAATCATGCTTTACACACTAGACAAACAAACAAGTGTGTTTACGAAAATTTACTATGCGTGCCCGTACTTGTGTAGTAGGCTTACTGAAATTTATGTCGATACAAAGAGTTGAATGTTATACTTTTGATGATCTAAAAAATTGAATATATTTTGAAAACGCAGTCATAAATTATAAGGAGGCAGTGTTGGTTGAGTGGTCAGACCTAACGCCTCTCACATAGGCGATTCAGGTACGATCTCTGGTGGGATCGGTTATGGAATTTTCCGCATGTGGAAAACGTAGTGGACGTTACCGTTGGCTCCACACTTATCTCACTCTCACCTCGTCCATTCCTCGGGCCGGATGAGCGGCAGGCATGTTTCACTAGTCAAGTCGCTGGACCAACTTTCACTTCGACCTTCTCTCATATACAATGTAACCTTGTCCGCAGGCGGGAACAAGTAGTGGAGTTTTCAGTAATAAATTTGTAGTAGTTCTACATTGTAGTGGTATTACAGATACGTTTTGGTTTACTTATTCAATTAATTGTGGTTTTCTTGTATCTATGTAATTTCTATGTTTACAGTGTTATTTTAAAACTTAATTGATTTTAAGTTATAAATACTGCCTCAAATGATGTTTTAATAACCTAAATTGTGTATTTTCAATATTCAAATACGTTATTTATTTTATTGATGATACTCTAATTAACATATAATGTATCGGTAACTTCAGTAGTTTATGCACCATTTAGCATTCATTTTACTCTTACTTCTATGGGCAGAAGTTAAAAATCTCCTAGGCAAGAACGCCTTAAACCAGACCCTTTTAAACTATTGCGTTGTTGCAGTTGTTCTCTGTTTTATCTCCCTTTTTTCACCAGCAAGATGTCACGGCAGATAGGTCTGCAAGAACCGATTTTTAACGGTTCTATTTCAGTTGCACTCCCTCGTCAGTTGTACCCCTGTTTTTTTCTTATCCCCTCTACTGATCGGGGGCGTTAGGGAGAGGAGGTAAAATGGCGGCTGTAGGCCCAATGAAGGTTTGTGTACAGTCTGGTTCACTCGTATGTTTCCTCGGGGGACCGCCACTTATCCGAATGTGTGTTTCTCCGAGTTGCTTCATCCCCAGTTTCAGAGAGTGTATACCACTTATACGAATGTTTGTTTCTCCGAGTCGCTTCTTCCCTGTTTCCAGAGGAGAAGGGCCTGCCTCTACTCTCGGCACATTGTTTGTACTCGCCGCTCCCAACCTCCCGCAGAGCGCACCAGTAAGAACGTCGGCAAAACCCAACAACGAATAATCACTATACTCCATCCATTCTAAGGTTGCAGCTAATTCATGCAAGTGAATGACAATAAAATTTTTGCACAGCATACATTTATTTTGAAATGTTGGAAAAAATATAAGGTAACTGTATTAGGCACACTCACAATGTGAGGAATCAAAATAAAATTAAAATGCTTTGATTTATTTCGTTAGCAATTATTATTTCTGCTGCAGCCTTAGACTGGATAGAGTATAGCCTCGGGTGTATAGCAGCTTGGCGCACTGCGCGGGCTGCGAACCTGCCAACCCACAAGCGAGGCAAATACCAGATAACCCCGCCCCCCTTCTTCGAGGGTTCGCCAGACCGGGGCACGCTCTGCACATGCGCTAGCAAGGTCAGACGGGCTGCTCGCCTCACAGCTCTGCGTAGTTCAGAACGCCCGAACGCGTATACAAGTAAATCTTTCAATCTTTCTCGCACTCCTCAGACTTCGCGATCAGCTGACGGTTATGGCGAGTAGATAGTTCAAAATATATAATTACAAATTATCTTCTATAACACCAGCTGTGAAAATGAAAATGATTTACTGTAATTCCTAAATAATCTGTGAGGGCTGACGTTTTGCAGTCCTATTGCACAAACCGCCACTGCACCTGCCTGAGTAACAGTGGGATTACCAGAGTCAAATTTACCAAAGTTGTTGCACTTGCAATCTTGGATTTTTGGGGTAGCAAAAGCAAGTTGATGATCAGATTAATGTAGTAAAAATAGGTTTTGACCTAAAAAAGTAGTACAAGCAAGAAACTTGGTAGATCACTTCGTTTATCAAACTATATAATGTATTAAAAGTCCCCTACGATAGAAGCTGTGCTACAGCCACCATGTTGGAAAATGGGGCCTTATTTATGTTTTATTTTGCGTATAAATTGCTAACCATTACAGGCAGATTAAAAAGGTTCAAATAAGAAATGTAGATAACTAAAAAAATTAACAATTCTGATAATAATTATTTTTTCCTTAATAGTTTCCGAGTTAGAAACGGTTTAGCAATGTAGATTAATCAAAATTCCCTATTTTACCCCAATTGTTGGACACAGTTCCTGTCAAGATTTGTGATAAGTAGATACAAGTAAGGTAAAATCAAGGAAAGAAATTAAGTTTATCGTAAAGTTAAATTAAAAATAATATATACTTTACAATGATGTACAATGAAACAAACGTGATGAAAGAAGGCGTCGCTATTGGCAGTATGAAAATATCGTCATCATTAATGTAGTCCTCATTTAGTACTTCTTGCGAATTTGTACAAAACAGTCACTGGCATTATCCACACATTGCAGAACACCTCAACTCTGTTCGTGAACATTCGAAACATTTGCTGCAACCTGATCTGCATCCTCAAGATTAAAAAATTAGTAACTTGCTAGGAACAGGGTCCTAAAGGGTAGTTATTGGTAGTAAACGTCCGTAGCTAAGAGGCCAACCCCAGGCAGTTGGTTCCAAGTTGTTACCCATTCACTGCTGAACTTATAAGCATGTTCGGTATGAATGATTAGCTACTGCTGAACTTGTGGGAGGTAAAACTGCCAATTAAACTTAGAATGCAATCGCTGCTGCTGATTAAACTATTATAGATTAAATATTTGTATTCATCAAGTGTTTTGGACTTTGTTTGCTCTGTATAAGGCAAATAAAATGTCTCCCCTGCAGCTTCGATAACTTCATGGGCTACATTTTTTCAGTAAATACTGCAACACTCTGTTGGAGAATTTGATATTTTTGTAACACGCATAGGCCTTTAACTGTAATTTTTCAAAATAGTGCTGAATTATTATCACGATCCGTAAATGACTGCACAAATAGCAAACCCTCAAGCATATTTATGTGCAAATCTCATTGCTTCCGAATCAAGAACCTCGAATTTCTTATATTACCTGAGCCGGGCCGAAGGAACCAAAGTTGCGTCTCAGCTGCTAAAGACATGGTTAGGGGAATTATTACATCTGTGTCTTCTTCTATGACAACTACTCGAGAACCATCCCCTGCTTTCTTAAATGCTGCTACTACAATGGATACATCAGCATCAGCTTCTGCCTCTTCGACATGGACTTCAAGACTTCTTAAATGGATAGCACAATATTTTACGATATATTTTTATTTACATTGTTTGTGAGAAATTCCGCCTGTGTTGTTGTTGTAACAGCATTTGGACTGATATGTACATCTGCTGACGTCCTTCATGCTGCTCTCTTTTTTAGTTCATTTCCATTTGTTTTTGGATATTCAGGATAGCCATCAAATATCACAGTGCAGTTGTCACCATACTGAGTGATATTGTAGTTGGTATAGTTATATACGACTTCTTGATATGTTGCGGGTCTGGGCCAAAAAATACTGTGAAGGATGTACCCATTATCTAGTACATTTTTGCATCGGTATATTTCAGTGGGTTTTTTCCACTTTATCTGAAACAATTGACGACTTATTGATTTTTCTCATAGAAACTTTATCGAAAAGTAAATGAGGAGTAGGTACCCGTTCATACTTGTTACGTTCTTGAGCTCATTAGCCCCTTTAACTACACACTCGATTCGGTTGAATAATTGTTGTGGGTTCACATCAACAATATTTTCTCTTGCTTTGATTGCAGAGTTCATTGATGCTATAGCCTTTACTTTGCTTTAATTTCTGTGTCAGAAAAATTTCTTCCAGCAACAGAAGACAATGGTTTTAGTCCCTTCTCAAAGTACTTGATTGCAGTATATTGTTGAATCTGCTACTAACCCTGGAAATAAACTAATAAAATCCTGACTGTGGTGGTTAAACAGATTATATTGTAGCATTTAATTTATAAATATCTTATTGTCATGTGTTTCTCTAGCTTTACGACTTGCTCTTTTTTCAACATTTTGTTCTGAAGTGTATGAAAAGACACCACAAAATTTTCAAAATATCAAGGACACTTCAACAGAAACGGGTGCAAATGCCACCCATCGCATTAGAGTATCTTCC
>PNEQ01108348.1:39272-61176 GCA_003012365.1 Medauroidea extradentata
AAAAAAAAAAAAAAAAAAAAAAAAAAAAAAAAAAAAAAAAAAAAAAAAAAAAACAACAACAACAACAACAACTTCAGAAGTAAACTTCTTGAATTCAGTTGGAGATGGACGTGACTGTAGCTCCGACATCTTCTGAACATATCAATGAGTAGATCTGGCATACAATACATGCCCTGCCATGTGGAAATATGGTAACATCCTGATAATAGTAGAAAGGTGCAGATTCCAGTTACCTGTACTCTCAACTCTAATAAACTGAAGGACAAGTAGGGTACCATTTGCTCAAAATACTGCACCCACAATTTCGGAGTTCTTTCGCTGGCCTTAGCCTCCTCGCACAATGACTCCTATTTGTTACAAAACTATGCAACATCACTGGACAGTTTTGCTTTCTCAGCGGATATCTGGTTGGAAACTAGTTCTTCTCATAACTTAAGAAGGGTGCTGAAGTGTGCTGACTGAAGACTGTAATTCAGGAAAATGCATACAAATTGTATTGTACAGTACGTTTGAGGTAAGAGTATGTGCTCTCAGACTGAGAACATATGCTCGTCCTGTTTATCATACGTGGTGCTGTGTTTTGAGCATACACAGTTTCCCACAACAGCTCTAAGACACTAACCTTCATAATATGTTCAATACATCCCAAAAATAACACAAGGCAATGAAAACCTCTTAAGCGCATCACAATTGATGATGCAGTGTAATTTTCATCAGCTACAAAAATATTTCTAGTGATTTAAAAAACAAAGGCTGGTCAAAAATTACAATACATGTTTGATTTCTTTTAGCGCATTCACCCGTTGAAAATAACAGAACTGAGTTAGGTGTCGTTAAATTAGCTGCTTGTAAGTTAATTAACGGATGTGACACTAATCTAGATGTTTGAAAGCTACCAGATTATTATATTGCTTTTAGCATATATCCATTCAGACTTGGTAAATGGTACTTACAGTTTATGCAACCGGACATCCACAGAAAATCTATCTGGACCTCTTTTTTTAACAGCCTCAATAACCTTTACAAAAGCGGAAAGATCTCTGATAAATATGACATTCAAAACATAACACCTGCGGGTTGGTGGAGGGGTTGCACTCACTTTCACTATCATATTTTATGCGGGCCGCATTGCCACGGAGTCGCTCGACATATACACGTTGCGAGTGATTCCTGGAGTCGTCCAGTTCTCCACGGTTGAGGTCCAGAATAATTATTGATCTCATGAAGTCTTATATGTATTACCGGTGCTTTAATTTCATTTACGTTTTGTCGAGTAATGAAATGAGGGATCGTAACTAGGTTTTTTGGCGATACGCGTTTAACACCACCCAAAATGTGAATAGCTCCAATTCCATCCAGCATATTTCTATTTTTATCAGCATTATCAAATACATACTGAACAAATGCGTCACTATTTCTAGCAGGCTGGATGATAAATCCATCACAGTTCATATATTTCATCGTCACACTAAATTAACTGCCAAAACCTAGAGAGTTTAGTGTGTCTATTAAATATCTTGAACCCTATTTTGATTGCAGATTTACTGACAGTCCCAGCTGAAGCAGGAAGATGAAATATCTCGGTCTACATGTCAAAATTATAGCATGGTTAGTTGCAGCATGCCGACGATTTCGTTCACGTAAATACTTACTTTCCCAGATGTCACATTTCGTAGACACCATAAGAGTTTTTGAAATTAGTTCTTTGCCACCTTCTTCCATGTCTTCGAATGTTGAATAGTCGCTAGTATCACATACATTAGCTCGTATATCTTCCCTTATAATTGCTGCAGCAGTTTCAACTATTCTGAGTATCTCACTTACTCATGATTTTTCTCTGTTTTGATAGCATTGTTCAAATAAAATTTCATATGCAGTGCCACATAAAACCATAAATAGCAGGTTTGCTGCTATCTCGGTTATGATAACTCCTTTGTTGTATTTTTCTTTTAGCCAAGTCCTTAGTATGTAATCGCTAATTTGTTGGTCCTTACCACCAGGCAGACTTTTAATAGAGCATCTTAAGTTCTCCTGAGGTATATCGGCATTCGCTGTTTTCCTCGAGGTGTTCAAAAAGCAAACTGACAACATCGTCCACTGATTTGTCTTCTGGTCTAGTAAGACTTTCATATGATTCACATTGCTGGAATTGTGAGTAGCAGTCTAAATGGTATCATGCTTCCTCTGATACTTTATCTGTATATGTTGCTACACGAGTACTAACAGTCTGCTGTAACTCATCTTTGTGCTTTCCACACATTTGAAGAATGGCATGTTTTATTTCATTTGTCTTCATCCTTCATACTTGTTTTCTTGGATTATTAGGAAGTTTCAAATTAGGAGACTCCACATCTCAACCACAAATTATACAGTTCTTCTTGTAATCAAATGTCACTTCTCGGGTTCTTAAACCCAGCACTCTTTGGGCAAGTTCATCAACATCTGGTCTAGTTAAAACCTTAATAGAGCTACGTCTTACATATTATTTCCTACACATTATGAGTACCATACGTTTTTCGACATTTGCAATGACTTCATGTTTGTTATCTTCTTTCTCTTGACTCGCATGAATGAGGGTGAATAGCCCAATTTGAACTACTTATAGGCCCTACTTCCCTTCTAGAAGACTCTTACAGCACAGCAAACACATTTTACAGCCATTTTTACTATGCTAATCTGAAACAACAGAAAACACATATATTATGCATAACTTGCAATAAATCTACCACTGTGATGTTTTTAAATACATATTAGATAATATTTTCCACACATACGGAATAAGTGCCAAATGAGGACGACGTTAATTATAACAATCTACTTTCATAATGCCAAGAACAAAGCCTTCTTTTATCGTCTTTATTTCATTGTAAATAACATTAATATATCCAAGAACTTTCCGATAACTTACAGCCTACGATAAACTTTACGTTTTTTTTTTCATCTTGTTAGCTGATTTTATCTCATAACAAACTTTGACAGGAACCGAGTCCGACAATTGGTGTAAAATAGGGAATTTTTGATGAATCCACAAAACTTTATTGTTTCTAACTATAAAACTAATAACTTTAGAGAAGCAATTATAATGATGAAAATTGTTTACTTTAATACTATCTACATTTCTTATTTTGAAACTTTTCATTCTATATGTAACGGTTTAAAAAATACACGCATAAAACATAAATGACGAGCCATTTTTCAACATGGCAGCTTTAGCACAGCTTCTATAGTAGGGGGCTTTTAGTGCATTAAATAGTACGACAAATACAACAGCCCTACCAAATTCCTTGCTTGTAATAATTTTTTGAGGTTAGTGTTTATTCTTCTTTATTTTGACTGCAGTATCAGGTTCTGTATGTGACATAGCATTTAAGAATGTGTAGACAAAACAACGGACAGGATGCTGCAGGACTCTCTGGAATAATGAAACCCGATGTTAAGCCAGCTATCACAAGTTTTAAAGCTTGCAGAAACCGAAAAGAAGTTTATCAAAATAAACTATAATACATTATGACATTTTTTAGATATTTACCGCCAGATGGTGTGAATTTTATTAACTCACTAGTTGGATCTGAAAAAAATTGTGAAGGCGCAGGCAGTGCGTTTGTTACAATACATCACTGAAAGAACACAGTTTATATTCTTCGATATTTTTAGAGTGTGCAATGGCTTTATTTTTTTTCGTACATTTCGTTGCATTTAAAAACACGTGCATTAATGAATTGTCTGTAATTTTTTTTTCTACGGATTTACCGTTCAATATAAATTCTTTGACATAAGAAACACGCACATAATATCAAAATATGGAGCAGTGATATTAAACTAGGTACGCTGTACACTCATTGACAGGTTTACACAAATCCACTAAAGACGTTATACAAACCTTGGTTGCAACAAAAAATATTACATAATTTAGAATTTTGCTTCTCCTGAATAGTTGCTAATTTCTGGTTTAAATTGATTTTTCTAATCACGATTTCAAATGAATCACCGACAAATGCTGAATTTTCTGAA
Organism: Medauroidea extradentata; assembly: GCA_003012365.1. Classification (NCBI taxonomy): domain Eukaryota; kingdom Metazoa; phylum Arthropoda; class Insecta; order Phasmatodea; family Phasmatidae; genus Medauroidea; species Medauroidea extradentata. Next base: position 43,284 of record PNEQ01108348.1, read on the forward strand.
CTGGTTAACTTTTTCTCCGTTTAATCTTAAGCATTGTAATATGTAGATTTGGCCTATACACATTCCAGGTATAACTTTTTGAATACATAATTTATTTAAGATATTCTGTGGAAGTTGTTCTAAATAATTGATCATTATTGAGAATAAATACCCTGACTAGGTTTTACAGTTCATTTAATAATATGCTTATTATTTTAATATGGATCTAATTTTAAATATGTCTGTTAATGTTTAGTATAGTAACTGTAGTATGATTATATTAACCCAAGGAATATAGTTTTATTTTGTGCGCGAGGTGTGATCTTCGAGGACATAGACAGTATGATGAATTGCGGACTAGAGGGGTCCGGGACTTGGTAAAAAGAGAAGGGAACGTGTCGACGACGGAGATGGAGGACGTGTGGTGTGAGACTAGAACCATACTAGAGGGCTGTCGTCGTCGAGGACGATTGGAATAGTCTCTACATGAGTAGAGAGACGATTTTCCTAGTGGTATCCCGGGACATCTGAATGTCGTCGCAGTGGAGCCTAGTTCAACTACGAAGAATAAGTTATTCCGATACTGTCCAGTCCAATATTATCTCGCACACCTCCATGTTTCTGACTTCGGATTTAAAGGAATTTTTGAACAGTTGCAGTAATTTCTCGTGTTGAGAAATATTATTTTTAAAGAGACTTTGAATGCTTTATGGAAGATTTTAATTTCGCACAAACTTAAGTTTCGTAATGCTAAAATGTGCTGGTGTGCGAAATATAATACATTAGATTTTCTGTAGTTATATCGTAAGGCTTACAAATTGTAGTTAACTATTTTTCCAGGATCCTTATTATTATTATTATTATTATTATTTAAATTTTCATGTTCCATACGATGTTTTTTTCAACACTCATTATTCTTACTTTAATATTGTCGCCTAAAAACTCGATCAAGTTAAATAATTCAGTTCAAATTTCGTCGTGTTTTTCATGGTAGTTAATTAATATAATTTCAATCTAATCTGTTTATTATTTATTTGTCGCCATTAATGGATCAGTCAAATATTTAATTTAATATTAACTCATGAAACAATTAGTATCCTGAAGTTTAGCAAGTTCAAATACTCTGTTGTCTTTTGGATATCTGAGATGTAATTTACCAAACACAATGAATGCTCAATGGCAAAAGGTCACGGGCAGATATTCGCTTTGTGGATGTCGCATGGACATAAATTAAGTCTGGAACGCATAGCATAACACTGCAAAACTTAAGTGACACAATTATTGAATTTGGATGCCTAATTCAGGCAAGTTATCGTTACAGATATCAGGAACTGTAGCCTAAGCTACACGTCGTCACACTATACATTTACGTCAAATATATTTTACAGCATTACCACTGAAATAAAACAACTAAGACACTTTGCTATTATGGTCACCATTAAATACGTAAGAAGAAATATATTTTAAATTCGAAATTTTGTGTACATTTTGTAAATTAGATCTAAGATATTGTTAACCCTCAACCAAATCCCGTCATTATTTTCTGCAAAAATTAATACATTGCTTACGTATGGAGTTTTCTTCAACTTCTAATATTTGTGTGATGAGTTCTCTTTCTTTAGGTTCTTCCGTGCGAGACTCCACTTCTTTCAATATAAGAGGCACCTTCATGATATGTTGAACAGGTGCTACAAGAAGGTCCGTAAGTTGTAGCTTCTTGCAGCGAGGATCTCTATTGCACCACTAAAAAAAAACCAAATAAATTTTCATTAGTTACAGTATGTTAGTGTAGGAATTTGTTTTTCATCAAAATACCACACAAATTATTTTCTCCGTTTTAACACGTAGTCGATCTACTTACTTACGGACATTATTTTTCACTATCTTCGCGTCTGGGTGTGCGCCACGTTTGATGATTGTCTTGCGATTTTTCGGCAGTCGTTGCAGTTGCCATCATCAGGGAGTCAGGAGACTTACTGACAGATGCTGGAGACACTGGAATCCCTTATATACCCTCGTGTCTGGGTGGCTGTTTCACTTTTGGCTGGGATTTTCGGCCAATCATAGGCTTGCTGGCTCCTGATTGGCTGAGGGGTTAGCCAATGCTGGCATTGTCCTGATGAGTTGCTTTCTGACTGAATGGGTTCTTTGGTCAATCGTATGCTGACTCGCCCTTGGTTGGCTGGGTTGTCTTTCCAATCCTAGTAAGTCTAATGGGACTGCCCTGTGGTCATTAGAGTGTGAGTGATCCACGAACATATACATATTTTGTTTAACAGTTAGCTATTTTCTTTGTTACTATTACTGGGGTGTTTCATAATCTCTATTGCCTCTCTCACAGTCGTTGGTAAATGCTGATATTGGCTATTACGGAAAACCTGTCGAAATCGATGCTGTGTTTGGTTTCTATTGAAATGGTCTGCTATTGCTGACTTTTGTTATTCGTATTTGTATTCTCTGATGTGTTTATTTTGTTCTGGGCACTATTTTCTGCCTGTTTGTCACATGCACACTTTCCCACACGTACAAGGAACTTTGTATGTTCCTACCTGTTTTTCGACTGATGTTTTATATTTTGCCTATCCCAGAATACCTTCTATCTTGTTGATAGGTTTGTTCGTGTGGGAAAGAGCAAGTAAGCCTAAGGCCGACAAGCACAGCCAACCAGGAGGCAGTCACACAGACTTCAAGGGATATAAGTACTTCCAAACTCATGCGTCTGTCAGTATATCTACTGACTACCTGAGGATTGCCGTTGCAACGACTGCCGAAACGTCACAAGGCAATCATCTGACCCTGCTCACACCCAGAAGCCAAAATGATGCAGACAATGGCCACTAGTGCCTGCGCTTTTTGACGTTTGCTTTGTTTAAGGTTTTCTTTCTGCCGTGTTATTTTCGTCTATACTCCCCTCCTCTACTTTAACTAAAAGTTTCATCATATATTAAGTCTGTGTATGATGTTAATAGCTAGTTAAGTGTTTCTACATAACTGTGTGCACATATGTAGTTGTTTAGAAACACTTGACATCACGCACAGACTTTCAGAAAATTATGTATTTTTCCTTAAATAATTTTGATTGGGTTACTAGCCTAATTCTTAAGCTTGATTTTACACCACATCCGTATGTTTATTAGAAGGGTGCGATGGTTGTAGAATGATAGGAAAACCACTTACCAACATTTTCTCATCGCTTATGATTGCACCAGTAATGCACTTATACTAGTCTGCTATGTTAAAAACATAAATAGGGTACGATTAGTATTTTTAAGGCTCTTTACATTATCAACTTTTGCTGTAATTAACCTGAAAATGTTATGATTCGCTGTGCTTATCACAGGGACGTCATATCCGTAGCCATTTTGTTTATTGAATTTATTGATTATCTAGTATTTCTTGAAATATTGTTGTTTCAAACATAATCGATGTTTTCTTGAATTAAAATTGTAAACCTCCAAGAAGAGGTTTTATGAATACAATAATGCAAAGCAAAACAGAAAAAAAGTAACGGTGGTAAAAATAAATGTAATATCTTCATTTTCAACACGAAGCATCCAAAATTAAATTATATCGTATAAATTACCCATTATTTTCAACTAGTGCAGGGTTATGGCATGATTTTAAAAATTTTGGTTATTTTTATTATTCGTAACATTTTCTTAAAAACGGGGTGATAAATTAAATTGGTTCCTTAAGTATTTATTGAATACCATTATTGTAATGGCTATGAAGTAAGAATATATAAAATAAACTGAATTCAAATAATTGAATAAATATTCCATGGACTGAAACGTCCTTCAGAAGATAAATATTTTCATGTGTGATAAATGTCGGCATAAAATTAATGAATATGTTAATCAAAGACATTTTAAATTATTCTTTCTCTCTCTCTCTCTCTCTCTCCCTCTCTCTGAATATATGGCATATATGAGAATGTACTATGGAGAACAAGTGGGAAGTAAGGTAAAAAAATGCGATACGAACGTTATTATTCACAAACTTGAAATTCAATAAAAAAAACTACGTTTTTAAAACCTTAGACTTTTTCCTAACCTCTGGCACTAGAATTTTGAACTAAAAATGAAGGATAGTAGTTCCATGAGCAATGTTGTTCGTGGACAAATTTAATATATGTTTAAGCAATTTTTTTTTAATTTTGTGGAGTTTTTGGTAATTTTTTCATGAAAATTCCATTTTTTATGCAATTGTTTAAAAACTAATAATTTTTCTGAAACTGATGCGGTTTCATTTGGCCTACATTTCATGTTTTCGAAAACGTATTCTAGCATTAGTATGAATTTTCAGTATTCAGCTATTAAATATTTAGCTGCTTTCGTACTCTATTAAATTTTGCTTAATGTTAAGCAAGTTAAGGCAGCACATTATTTTTCAAATTAGTCAGGAACCAAATAGCACACAAACTCACTGAAATCTGAAATATCCCTTCAATTTTAGTTGCACAGCAAGCTATCTCGCGATATTTGTAGAGAACATGATTCAAGTTTGCACTTCACTTGAATTTGACTTACACAGTAAGAGTGCTGTTGAGACTTACTGCAAGCCTTAAACAAGCTTGCTTTACACTCGCTAAGATGACATTCACAATAATATTTTTTATGTGACGTGTTGCAAGTTTGATATAAGCTTGAAATAAGTTTTCGCTTTATTTAAATTTTACTGAACAATCATATTCACGAGACTGGCAGCTATAAGTGACAATTAAAATAGTTTGAGTTTGATTTAAATAAATTTTAGGGGCTTTGATAATGACGTATCACATTACAAAGATTATTTTATGTTTTTATATTTTAGAACTATTACGATAATACGTATTAATACATGGTAAAAGGTTATTACTTGAAATACACTGTTTAGAAATTCGGAAAATTCAGCATGTCCGCAAGCAAAGTTCTCTTATAATAGACTATTCACACATGAGCTATTCTTTTGTGTTCGAAATGAACTCGTTGTAACATGTCTGACTAGTAGTTGAAGGGTTAGAGGTTTCAATTAAGGTCGAAAAGGAAAATATTCAACTTATTTATATTTCCGAGTCGGCATGTTTACAGAACAAAAAAGGACAACTAAAGAAGCGTAACTATGCAAGCTTTGCCGCAAGCTTAGTGCAAGTTTGTATGGCTGTACTGACTTGCAATACAAGTCAAAGTTTGACTTTCTTATTAAGCTTGCAACGAGTTATTTGGTGACAGTGAACTTCCAGCAATCTTGCTACAATCATTCTTATTACAATTTCATGCTTGCTGCAAACTAATAGTTTAGTTATTTAATTTTGCCAGTGGCCTGCAGCAGAGCTTATTCTGGTTGCTGTAAATCAGACATACTGTCAAACATTTTAAAAATTAATAAAAATTTAAGGGATACATAAGTATTACGTCTATACGTATGCCGGGTGGGATTTTAATCTCTAGACAACAAAATATGTGAAAAGACACGCATTGGAATAAAAGGAAAAATACACGATCCATACGTTTGAAATGCTTTCAGGCGATACCATTTTAAACCTGCAGTTGGTTTTTACGTCAGTAAGTGAATACTGTGATTTAACTTTTTGAGTTATTGCTTGTTTGTTCCTAAATAAATGACTGAAATTGTTTACAATATAGGCGTCATATGTTTCAACACCTTTGAATGATGACTAGACTTACTTTGAAAGAAAATAATACTGAACGTGTTTTAATTCTTTCATCCACTTTCTTCGAAATTCTCTTCACATTCAAATTTACCATCTACGTAATTTTCGGGAAAATTTGTATAACACACCTTCTTGGCTCTGCTCCCGGTAGAAGGAACTTTTATACATACAGAGCCCATGTAATGCCAGACCAGGTTAAGCCATGGTTATTAGGCGATAACTTTGTACGCTGTCAGCATTTAAATATATTTTGCATTTTTAATAAGATTTTCTATAGAAGGGGCCATTAATAATATTATGATTTTCATGACTTGAACATTTTATAATTGATGTAGGCATATTACTAACATTTTGAAAATGTTTCTGTTTATTCCTGCGAAAACATAATTACGTACCACTAGTTGCGCGTTTAGTAAAGAACATTCAAATAAGAATAAGAATAATCGAAATACATTACAAGGACGTGTTTCACATTTGTGAGAAATATAATATTATCGTATTTTGCTTCTTTAAATATAGGATGTTTAGTGACGCAAATAAAGAACATAATTATGAGATTTTTGAATGAATGTTCCCCAAACTGTGTATTGATTATATCTTATAGTATAATGTTCAGTGCAGTATTTTTCGGAGGAGCTGATAGATCTCCCGTTGGACGGGCAGCCCATCAGGATTTTTCAGGCAAAGTGTATTTAAAAAAAATCTGGAAAGGCAACCTTTCCAATTTCTATAAACCTATTAATTTGCATGCGTTAAAAATCATGAAAATTTGTCCGTTGAATAGGCAGCCCAATAGAATTTATCCTCGCAAGGCGTACATGGGAAAATATTGGAAAGGCAACTTTTATCATTTATTCAAACATTTTATTTTTCGTTCAATACAAATTCTAAAATTTTAGCCCGATTGGATGGGCAACCATTACAGTTGTGAAGGAATTTGCACTCCTGCAGAAAATTGTGAAAGATTTCCCCACCGGGTTCTTGTCACAAAATGGCTGCGAGGTTAGATATACTATAGATAGAGAGCATCAAGTTGTTCAGCAGTTACACACTAGGTAGTATTTTCAGCCACGTACCCGTGACATACTTCAAATTGTTGCCACAGATGACTCTGCAGTATAGATAGTTATTTCGCAAACTCTTAGACAGCGCCAGCTGTCATTCTAAACTTGTATTTGGTACTTGCAAATACAAATTAATTTGCAAAAAATATGGACGTGATTTTGAATAGTCAATCTTCTAGACTGAAGTTATAAAGAAACTAAAATGTTTGATTTTTAATATCGTTGGTTGTGAGAATTACTCCAGAATAAACCATTTTACGTATCATATGATGACTGGACACATGAAACGAATACTTTGAGAGAAATATATGGCGCTACAAGTGGTACCAGGGGCGCAGCATCTCTCTTTTCAAGGGAGTCAAAGCATACCCAGACAGCACACAAACTTTCAGATACATCACAGGAATATTACACTGAAACATTTGCAACATTTCAGTAACGTAACAAAACATTTCAGAGAGGTTTCTGCAATGTCTCAGCAATGTAGATATGTCCTCTCTCAGACACGTTACACAGCAGTGTTACAGAAACATTACAGTTTAATGTTTGAGAGACACTGCTATGTAATGTTTCAGAAACATTGCAGTGCAATGTAACATGAATATTGCTATGTGATGTTCCGGAAACATAAATATTGTAATGTTGTGTAACATTGCGGTGGAGTATTTCAGGGGGGTCTGGAGGAGGTGTAGTGACAATTCCAACAGTACTTGCAACCGGGCAAGAGCCCAACAGCAAGCATATATATATACAGCTTCAGGACATTATGGCATGACAGAACAGTAATTTTTTTAGGAAATAGCCACCGTTAAGCGAGTCAATGAAGCAGATGGGAAAACCAACGGTTTACTTACATTGACTTTCAGTCTTTAAACTCTTATTTTAAACATAATCTTATAATTATACTACTACCATATTGTCTTACATCAATATATGCACTTTATAAATGTATGTGGTTGTTATTGCATTATTTAAATGCCAGGAATCTTATTTTGATAACTTTATTATGGCCTCCAACCAGAAAATATATTGTATCACCATTAAAAATTTTAACAGGGATGCATACAAAAATCTTCTAAGGCAGGGGTCTTCAACCTGGAAGATGGTATGGGCCACATTCACATTCAATGTGTATAACGTTTATGTCATAAACATTTCAATAAAAATTTTCATGTATAATTATCTTAAAAAGGTCGGCGGGCCACGACAAAGACCTTCTAGGGCCATATGTGGTCTGCGGACCAGGCGTTGAAGACCCATGTTTTAAGATCTTAGCAATTATCGGTGCTCTTATAAGTTAGTACAGAAAAATTTTGTAATAATCATATGAATGTGTACTGTAAATATTTTCAACGAAATTGTTACTACCATAGTGTATTTCTGAGGAACAGTATTTTTTCTAGAATATTGGAAACCATATTCCAAGTGAGCCATTCTAGCACTTAACAAAGTTGGAAAACTACTATTTAATAACGACCGTTATTATATTTCACATTCTTCCATATAAAAACCTTTAGCTTTATATAAACCTAACCCCCTTTCCTTGTTTACCTCCTATACCTTCAACATTTCAATGTATGTTTTGTCATTCCTATTCCAAAATGTATACCAACAATTTTGGTTATATATATATATGTTTATATATATTTATTTATTGTAATTATAGAAGTACAGGGTTTTGGTTGATACACCCGACAGGAGTAGGCGTCAGGAATCAGGACTTGTGAAGTCACGGCCCCGGCTGCCAAGTTGGATGACTTTGACCTTTAACCTTGACCTTGAGTTTCAAATTATAAAAAATTTCCAAAAAGTCTTAAAAATTTTAAAAATTTTAAAAAAAATTCCGAAAAATTTCGAAAAAATATTATCTCCATCTTGTTTCCGAACGCCATCTTGTTTCCAGCCGCAATTTTTTAACTATCCACCATCTTGTAACCTAACACCCCAATGCCAAAAATTACCAAAATATTCCAAAATTTCGAAATTTTTAAAAAATTTAAAAAAAAATTATTTCTCTGTTCCACCAACTTGTTAATCGCCGTCCTGTTTGTCTGCTACTTTCCGACTGTCATTTGTTTATGTCTTCTTGCTACTGGCGCCCAAGACGACCTTTGACTTGGCCGCTATATTGATGCTTGGAGTCACCGCCACGAGCGCTGCAGTAGTTCGATGAATAGATAATTAATTCTACTGTTGCACTGTAAGGAAGGTTCACATGCCGTGCAACCTAGGTGGAGATACAACCCCATATATTTTTTAAGTTTACAACTGAAAAAATTCCCTCTCCTCAAACGATTTTTTTACTATAGAAAAATACATTTTCTGAGAATTTATTTAAGTGCAAAATTTTGTTACCCTCCATACTTGATGGATTTCTGATAAATTCAGTGTATCAATTGTTTTATAAAAAAAGTAAAATCTATTGAAATATAATCAGTGTAGTAATACATGCAATATACTTCTCTGTAGACCTTCGACGATTACACACCCTCTTATCTACACCCACTCGATATCCGATAAATGCCATCAATTTGTTTCAATGTTTAAAATAATACTTCAAGAGTTCATGTATAGCTCGTGTCACTGCCTGCCAGTGCCGACACGACACAGTTGCGAGTTTCAACAACAAGCTCCAGAGATTGTTTATGGAAATATACGGCATGTGCAGCTGTGTGACGTCATGAAAGCTCGTCAAGTTCATACGAGCGCGCGAAGTTGTTCCCCCACCAACCAAGACGTCGTGGTTAATTCCAAGAACTAATGAGACGTAACTCTATGTCACAGACGAACCAGCCAATGAAATCCTCGGATTTCATATGTGACCAAATATGGAATCTGTAGTTGTCAGTGCTCATATCCCCCACTTCATGTAATACCGACCAATGATATTCGCTGTTTTCGAACAATTTCCATGTATCATTCCGCCTGCGTCGGGTATAAATGAAGCTTTCAGGTTATAACAGGTCGTGTTTGGCTTTGATCAGTGATCGATCATTCTTCTTGCGACTACCTTACAGTCTTCTGCTGCTTGACTACATTTACTTACAGGTATGTAACATGAATATTTAGTGTTTCATGAAAATAAATTCTGCCATTTAATAAATTTTACGCGTCTGCTCCACATGTTTCAATTCATTTGGTTTTGAATAATATTTCGCGATTTTATGTGTTATATTTAATATTATATCTCGATCTTTATGAACAGACTAATTATTTTACAATCGCTATTTTAAATATGTTATGTGTTAATGGGTTTATACTCTTCATGCCCCGCATCAGTCACAGGTGTACACTAGACCAAATGACACATTTATTGTAGTGACAATACCGTGCTACAGTAGTTACGCCGCAGTGCGATAAAGCACGAGTTGTCCGCTGCTGAGATAGCGCAGAACATGATGCAGGTCTCGGGGGGCGCGTCACACGTCCTTGACTGTCTCCTACACTGCACTCGCATTATCTGCAACAGCTACGTGCAAACAGCTGTGACCCCGTCAGCCACACGCTTCCAACAATATTCACGCAAGTCAAAATGCTTAAGGGGGCCGCCTAAGCATACAACATTGCGGCGAGCTTTAACACGTCCTGTCACGCTTATCGTTCGTACTACATGCAATTATGAATGAAATATCATAAATAAATTACCTCATGGTTTAAATGCACTGCTAAAGAGTCACCTGAGCAGGCTCCATTACCACAAGCTTACTTTATACCACCTAACTCAACACTCTCACTCCACGTTATTTCGAATAAAATTATCGTAGTTATATTACCCTACCGTGTAAGAGTGTTCTGAAATGAATATTGCATTTTTTGTGCGTGCAGAGTTATCTGCAAGTGCGAGAACACACATGATTCACTAGCTAGAAATTTGCTCAATTATATACTCAGATTCGTAACATCAAAAAATTTTGTCGGTTATATAGACGACGGCTCTAACTTTTAAGCGTAAATATGTTTAGTCGCGTCACAACCAGCCACGACCGCTTGCTACTGCAGAGTGTGTAATGTTTATTCACACACACGCACACACGTCTCAGACAAAATACCGACCTTGTTATACAGTATATTGCGGTAGCTTAGCAATTGTTCTCTTGATTTTTGTGTTTTCTCTGCATCGTTCAGTCTATAAAGAAACAAGTTCTTATTTACAGATACATACACCAGAGTTTCTGCTTTTCGCCGAGCTGCCGTTCGTGCGTGATCCGTGAAGTTTCAGAGGTTGGTGTCTGCTTACCACACTCGTCGAACTGCCTGGGGCCCCGAAGTGTATCTTCGTGGTGCTGCGACTTTACAGGTAATGCATACAAGAAGTTTCCCATAGCTCACAAGTATTATGTTCTTACGCTGCAGTTTTAGGACACAGAATTTTATTTAATTTTCATTATTTTTGGCTGATCACAGTCAAAAACAAAATATAAGTTAATTTAAACAACGCTCGGTGCTGTAAAAAAATTACAAATAATTTTTTTTTAAATTAATTTTCAGGGAAATGATGATAAATATCTTTATACGCGACTTCTACCGTAACTAGTCTAGTACTTGCTTTGGACTAAAATATTTTCTCATGTGTGATGTACGTTGTGGCTACTCAAAACACTAGTAATTTTCTCATCAGGCATGTAATACGAATAAATTATATTTATTTGCATTAGGGTGAAAGCAGTCAAGTTTTTTATGTTCTGTATGTGACTACACTAGCAAATATACTAATGCATACTATATTTGACAGGTGAGTTTAATTACATCATCACCATGGCTGACAACAATGTACCTACCACTAGCTTCGCGCCAACCTCTACTACAACATCGGCGGTGAGTACACCTCCAGTTCTTCAGTGTGGTTTATGCGACAGATTGTTTAATGATCGCAGTAATGGTCTACGTCACGAGCGAAACTGCTCTCTTAACCCACATCGTGATGTACAGCACACATGCGATCGGTGCGGGACGACAGTTGCTCGCAAAGACAATTTGACTCGTCATATGAAAACTTGCACTGGGTAATCCAAGCAATCGTCGACATCACGATGCAAGTACTGCAATGGCACATTTGCCCAAAATCATAACGCGAGGCGTCACGAACCTATCTGTTGGGCGAACCCGGACTGCAAGCATTTGGAATGTGACAAGTGCAATCGACAGTTCACAAGAGCAGACAACTTGCGTGAACATGCAGCCAAATGTACTGGTCGCACTTCACCACCCACCAAACGCCAGCATGTTGGAACATCTACAGCTGCATCCCAACCAGGACAATCTTCGGCTCTTGTAACTAGGATGGTAACATCTAATCGGCCAAAATTAGTTGCCGGAGTAGGAGTCCACAGTGCTGCTGGGTTTATTGAAGCTGACAGCACTTTCCGAAAAAACCTGAAGACACTGGTAGCAGTGAAGGCATCTGCAAATACTTAAAGGACATTAAGCTAAATCTAATGAAACAAATTATAGAAGAAGTGGAATCTAATGGAAGCATGAAATTTAATATTGTGTTGGAATGCGATTATGGTAAACCTGAGCCGCGCGAAAATGAAAGTGACTACCGTGCGTTTAAAACGAAAAGTGTACCTGTTTACAATGCATACGATGTAGAGCAGGCTATTACAGATAATGTAAAAAAATTTGTCAGGAAGAAGAGGCGTACACAACTAAGGGTTCAGGGTGGACACTGTCCACAACAAAACAGCTGCAGTTGCGCATAAATAAACTCGAGCCTCTACGAGCTACAAGCTACATCGAATTACCTTCATTAATTAAACATAGAAGAGCTGTAATAAACCCACTGAATGCAGATCAGCAATGTTTCAAGTGGGCCGTTCTAGCACAGTTCGTGGAAGGTGATCATGCCTGCAGTATTGATAGTTGGTACACAGATCTAGAGGCAAAATTCGGCTTTGGAGTCTTGGACTTTCCAACACCATTGCATCAAATCGGGGTATTTGAGAAACGAAACCTTGATATGTCTGTAAATGTTTATATTCTTGATGATGACTTGAAGGTTATTCCTGAACATGTCACTAATGAAGAGAAGCCCACGCATATTGACCTCCTTCTCATTGCAAACGAGGATAATAACTCACACTTCACATATATTAAACACTTTTTACGTCTTGTCCGTCCACAGCTTATGTTGCATGTACACATAATTTATATAAGCGAATGCTGCTTTACATACTTTGACAACCGGATTCGTGTATCAGGTCTTACAGGGGAACAGACTTTGCAAGAACATAAAAAGTACTGTTCTGTTTATCCCCCAGTACATGTTGAGATCCCCAAGGTCGAAAATGGTAAGTTGCCTACTTTAAAGTTCAAAAATTATCAAAATGGTGACAAGGCACCAATTGTGGCATACTGTGACTTTAAAGCCATATTGAAGCCAGTATATACATATGAGCGTAACCCTAGAAATGCATACACATATAAATATCAGAAACATGAAACATGTATCTATTGCATTTATGTTTGTGTCGATAATAACATCCTACCTGAGACTTTGACCAAAGATCTATCAACAAAGCTACATCTGTACAGGGGACAGGATGCTGAGACGAAATTTATGAGTGAAATCGTCGATATAAGTAAAAAAGTAAAGGCATTATACGAGACTTCTTTGTCGATGAATGCTTTGACGCCAGATGAGCAAGCTTCTTTTGTTCAAGCATCTGCTTGCTGCTACTGCACCGCTACCTTCGAGCCCAGTAACCGCAAAGTTCGAGATCATAACCAACTTACTGGTAAATACATTGGAGCAGCTTGCAACAACTGCAACATGCTACGATGCTGTCCGAAGAAGTTGCCTGTCTTCTTTCATGATCTATCATATGACGAGAATTTCATCATTAAAGAACTGGGGTACGACAGGGAGAATATTTTCATCATATCCCATAGCGAAGAAAAAATGATAACATTCTCCAAGAGTTTGGGTGACAGGTTCAGCACACAATTCGTAGACACATTTTGCTTTATGTCTGCAAGTCTTGCCAGCGTACCTCAAATCTTGTCTTCTGAAAAGTTAAAAAAACACTGCTAAATTTTCATTCCTGAAGAAATGGGCCTCGTCACCCGCAAGGGCGTATACCCATATGACTACATAGATCCTTTGGCGAAGCTAGATGAAACACAACTACCATCTCAGGAGAAATTTTATAACAGTCTTACTGACTCAAATATTTCGGATGAAGATTATGTAAATGCCCAGGCTGTCTTGTAAAAATTCGAATGTAAAACACTCGGTGACTACTCAGACATCTATCTCAAGACTGATGTGTTCCTTCTCAGTGATATATTTGAAAATTTCAGAGAGCTGTGCTTGGAAACATATGCACTAGACTGTGTGCGTTATCTTAGTGCACCAGGGTTGTCATTTGATGCAATGCTTCGTATGACCAAGGTCGAGCTTGAGCTACTAACAGACTATGACATGTATATGTTCTTCGAGGCAGCGATCAAAGGGGGCGTGGCTAAATGTGCGAAACGACGATGCATAGCGAACAACAAGTACCTGCCTGAAACATCACAGCCATCAGAATATCTGCAATACCTCGATGCCAACAACTTATATGGGAAAGCCGTGTCTCTCCCTCTTCCAATGTACAATTTCCAGTGGTGCGATCCTGGCATAGACGTAACAATGGTGGCCTATGATGCAGAAACCGGATACATTTTAGAAGTATATGTAGAATATCCAGCCTCCCTACACAAAGACCATAGGGATCTGCCATTTTTACCTGTCAATCATTGTCCTCCATATTCAAGAGAGAAAAAATTTAACAACCCTGGAAACCAGGACTCAGTATGTCATACATTATGTAAACTTGAAGCAGGCTATGAGGCATGGACTTGTTCTGAAGAAGATGCATCGTGTCATGCAGTTCAAGCACACTCCCTGGTTGAAGCCCTACATAGACCTAAAAACTGAGAAACGTCGAGTTGCTGGCAATGATTTTGAACGTAATTTTTTCAAACTTTTAAATAATTCAATGTAAAATAAGCGAAAGAGGCAGCGAATGGAGCTTATATGCGATGAGCATTGCATTTAGAAAGTGACTGCAAAACCCTCATTTAAAGACAGGACTATATATACAGAGAATCTCGTGATGGTGAAATTGGACAAAGAAAACATAATCTTTGATAAACCAATCTATGCTGGTTTTGCTGTACTGGACTTATCAAAAACTATAATGTACGAATTCCATTATGATGTTATAAAGAGAAAATATAGCAACAGCAATCTTTATCTCGCATATATGGATACAGATTCATTCATTTACGAGGTAATAACACCTGATTTGTATAAAGACTTTGCTGAGGATCCTTTATGTATGAGCAATTTTGATACCAGCTGCTATCCCACATCTCACCTTTGCTACTCATCCATAAAAAAGTAGTTGGTAAATTCAAGGATGAGTGAAATGGATTGGTGATGAGCGATTTCGTCGGCCTAAGAGCTAAAATGTATTCATATAAATGCGATGATAAAGTAACAAAACGGGCCAAGGGCATACAAAATGTATTGTCAAGAAGAAACTGACATTTAAACACTACTTGACTGTCCTAGAGGAGCAGTGCTCCATCAGAAGTAGGGTATGTGGCATAAAATCACGTCATTTACTTAAGTCTGAATGTTCCAATAAATTATTGTTAACATGGATGGACAACAAACATATAATACTACAGGACGGAATAAATACGATTCCCTATGGCTACAAAGTATTATAGGTCTTATTGGTAATAGTTGACCATTTTTAAAATTTTTCTGCATTGTCATCCAGATTTTTTATGTTGTTTTACGTACATAATGTTTTTAGTCTCATGTTTTGTCTATATCCAATCTTGTATTTATTTCATGTACATAATCATGTGTTGTATATACTCTCAAATTTTGAGACTTTATTTTCCAGCTATATCATCAATCTTCTTAAGCCGAACTAACTTCCGTCGCTCCCTACGGGAAAAGTAAGGGGGCGCTCGCAGGGCCAACAAGGCACCAGAACACTCATTGTGCTGGGCTGGAAAGGCAGTCCTCCAGGCGCTCCGCTCAAAAGCGATTCAAAATCGCAAAGACAGGGCGAAAATCGTGGTGGTATACTATTTATAAATGCACTGTACTGAATTCTTAAAAATAAATTATAAATAGAATATTACCGAAAGTTTTATTTTCGTGTTTTAGCTACCTCTCTCTCCATATATTTATATGGGAAAATAATACTATATTATACTTAAGGCACTTGGCTACCTCTTTGCATTTAAACAATGTATATACGGATATTAAATCCAATTTGAATGTGAGTATCGGTTTGATTAGTAATTAGATGACTATTATATGAAGAATATAATTATATTTGTAAAATTCATGCTTCTAACAAAGCTACATGGATGTAGAATTGTTAGGTCTTAATTTTAGGTTTGTAATTGCGGTCTATATGTGGGTCTAAAAGTGAGGTCAAATATTGAGGTCTAAAAGTGAGGTCTGACTCTGACTCGCTATGCTGATTGATAATGTTCGTCAGCTGTTCGCTAATGCTCGCAACCTGTTCGCCAATGTTCGCTATCACTTCGTCAACATTTGTCACTTCTTTGTCAATGTTCGTCATCACTTCGTTAACATTCGTCATCAGTTCGTCAACGTTCGTCACCACTTCGTCAACATTCGTCACTACTTCGTAAATGTTCGTCAACACTTAGTCAGTGTTCGTCACCCCTTCATCAACATTCGTCACCCCTTCGTCAATATTCGTCCCCGCTTCGTCAATATTCATTACCACTTCGTCAACATTCGTCGCTATTTCGTCAACATTAGTAATCACTTCGTCAACATTCGTCACTACTTCGTCAACATTAGTAATCACTTCGTCAACATTCGTCAATACTTCGTCAACATTAGTAATCACTTCGTCAACATTCTTCACTACTTCGTCAATGTTCGTCACCACTCTGTCAATGTTCATCACCCCTTCATCAACATTCGTCCCCACTTCGTCAATGTTCGTCACCAATTCGTCAACATTCGTCACCTCTTCGTCTACATTCGTCACCACTCCATCAATGTTCATCACTACTTTGTCATCATTCGTCACCCCTTCGTTAACATTCGTCACTGCTTCGTTAATGTTCATCACCACTTCGTCACAACTTCGTCACTACTACGTAAATGTTCGTCACCACTTAGTCAACGTTCGTCACCTCTTCGTCAACATTCGTCCCCACTTCGTCTAAACCTGGGTCACCATCGGGGGTGGTAGCAGCATCCGTAGCTGTGTCGTAGGCGTCGCTTCTGCTACGAGGACTTTGTGTTGAAGATTGTAATACAATTACTTGAAACTTATGAGTGCACAAAGGCTTGGTTTTTTTCGTTGTAAATCACAACTGTTACATATCTCAATTTCGATGTGCGACGCTTTTGTTGTTAGTGGCTCGTTCCCGACCCGCGTTTGGTTATAATAAGAGGTGTCGCTGCTCTGTCTCTTACGTGATTAATGTTTGATGGTTGGGTTCGTATTAAGTAATGTTGTAGTATGCCTGGCTAGCTCTAATTGAAATAAAATAACAAAGAAGTTTCTTTTTTAATCGGTCTAAGGGACTCACGCACTGTGGGTTGCGTCACGAGAGGTAGATACTTAAAGTTTCTTTCGACGAAAATAATAGGCGCTTCCTCCGGCGGCTTTTGATCGGTCACGACATTAATTATGTTGCAGGTACCGGCCGCGATCACCCGAAAAGTCCACCCACCGGTGACCCCGAGCTCGCTGTCCACCGTCCTTACAAACCCGACGACGAAGATCCCGACACCTGTCCTCCCGAGTTCACACACACCCAGCTCGTCTTAAGACTTCATTATTAGTGCCCCGCGTCTCGCATCTTTGCTTTCCTGGCGGCGTCCCCTTCCCGCCCCACCGGACTCATGGGGGCTGGTAGGTTCCCCCGACCAATCAGAGCGAAGACCTGGCCCGAACATTGCGTACGTCCCTTGTGGAAGCTCCGTATTTATTTAAAATAAAATTTAACATGGGCACGTTCTCACAGCAATTACAAATAAAACACTTAGCCTAATTACTACTTGCTATCTTCAATTAATATAATTCTAGTTCAAATTACGTATGTTACACGGGGTCTGTTGGGGAGGGGAAAAGGAGAAGAAATGTGTTGGCGAGAGAGAAAGAGAGAGGATTGTATGGCAAGGAGACAGGGGGAGGTC